>JALLPE010000154.1:0-19211 GCA_036940025.1 Conticribra weissflogii
CAAGCATTACAATACAACAATTGTCTTATTGCCAGTCACAAGCAATGCAGCGATTATCGTCGGCATTACATTGATGAACATGAACAACCTCCAATTCCCCGACCCCGATCCTTTGAAAACAATCATTGCCCACACCGAGATGTAAAGAAAACCAAGCGTATAACAACTGGCCACTAGTGTCATGAATCTCCCACGCCTACTCGGAGGCGATATTTCCGCAGAAAGAGTAACCACACCCGAGATGACCATCCCCAGCCCCAACCCGCAGGTAAACCTCAACAAACACAATTCGGCAGCATTCCTCGCCATGGCAGACAGTGTACCAACGATGGCATTGCATGTCAAACCAAGTAATAACGTAGAACGTCTCCCCCAAACATCGGCCAAAATGCCGGAGAGCAATCCGCTCACGAGCATTCCCCCAAAATGAGCACTGGCAATGGCAGCTCCCCGTTTTGCAAAGTCGACTTCCCCTCCATCTGCATTTCCATCTTGTAGTATATCGTGCTGGAAACTAGAAGAGGATAATATGTAGCTGGTGCATCCCATTTCGGCGGAGTCTCCGGAGTTGGCGAGTCCAAGCGCGAGGAAGACGATGTGGTATCGCCATCGTTGGAGGATGTAGAGGAGGGTAGAGGCGGGTTCACTTTGGTAGTGGGTTTGGCTTTGGCCGTGGCGGTACGCGGAATCTAGGAAGTCATCGATGGATCGGGGTTGTTGGTTATTGGGTGTTGTGTCGGATGAGTTGAGCGAGTGATATTCATCTTCAACAGACATGATGCGAATCGTCTTAGCGCGAGATTATTTTCCTTTCATCATTTTATTTGTGTTCCGTTTAATTTTTTCCAAAACCTCGAAATAGAAAACAACGTCACACACTGTAGTAGTGATGGACCAAGTAATTTTTTCTGCGTTATTTATTATCCGACAGATCAGTACAGAAAAGGTTCGGATAAATGTGTTTTCCCGAGATTTTTGTCTCGTGAATGGGAGGAGGAGGTATCGTAGGTACCGTATCGTTCACATATTGTGCATTGTAGAGATTACTACTACAACATACCGACCATAGAGAGATATGATTTGAGACAAAAAATATTAACCATCAACACAACACATTATTTTTCACGGGACGACAATACGATCTCGCGCTCTTTACTCTAGAGGTAAAGTATCGATCAACTTGCCGCAAACATCAGAACTCTTTCTCTAGAAGTGTCTGTAACAGAACAGTCTGAGAAGACAACTCCCATATCGCAACAGGCGACACAATCATGACGACCATTCCGCCGGATGAGCAAACTCTCATAGTTCCCTATTTCTATCCGACTGCCTACGCTGGACCAGACCACCTCTTGACGTTGGCTTGGCAAGGCCAAGGTGTGTGCTATGATGTGAGGTGTCCGGCTTTGTGATGTCGGGCCATACCGCATCCTTTTTTAACATGAAGAGGAAGAAGCACTAACGCCATTTCATAAAAAATACGGATCAGAGAAATGGGATGACCTGTTGAGAAGATGCCAAGAACAGAGCAACAGCGAAGGCAACTTAAATAAAAATGATCTAAGGGATGAATGTTGGATTCTCTCCTCCGTTGCGAGATATTTTCAACCAAAGCGAGAACCATTCACGAGCACAATTCGCTGTTCGACTACATTCAATAAAGAAGCGTTCCAAGTGAATTCTCGTTATCGAACGCCGTTGCACTTGTGCACTTTTCACCAGAATTGTCCCCTTTCTGCTGTGCAAGCGTTAGTTGATCTAAATCCACACGCAACAGTTACTATGGACAACGATAATTTCAGCCCATTGCACTATGTATGTAAATTTGGAGGTCGGCGTAAAAGGATTGACTTGACAACGGTCTGGTTTAATAAAAATGACATTCATGTTTTGGAAAGTTCATCGAAAGACGAGAGGGAGCGAGATGAAGTTGTGGAATTTCTCTGCAAGGCAACCATCGAAACAGATCGTCGCCTGCTGCTCGGTCAGTACATGAAATTTGATGGGCATCACTTTCCGAAGGAATCTCTACGTAGAGCACACTGTTGCGAAAGTGAAAGCATACCACTTAGAACGCGGCAGAAGGATTTTGTAGAGCTAATGGACAAGGTGGTCGAGTATTCCCGAACGTCCGCAATCGATTCGCCACTTTATTTGGCTTGCATTAGGAATGCACCTTTGAAAACCATTCGCATCCTGCTTGATGGAGGGGACTCTATGTACCGTTTTCCGATTGCTTTATCGCAGAGAGAACGTTTTTACCTGAAAAAGATCATATCTACTGATGTCAAAAAAATATTTCCAGGTTTCTGGATTGCTCTTGTCTCTGGAGCCGAACCGTGGTATTTCAGCTGCATCCAACCCCGGTGTTCGGAATGTTCGATGACAGATCACCCTAACTTCTGGGCATGGAGTTACCAGACTCCTTTATGTTTTCTTGTCAATCGTTTGGAGTCAGACTACAATTTGAAAAAGAGGATGCGCGGCTTCAATATGAATTCTCAAACTCGTGAGCGTTCGTTTGATCGCATGGCCGAGTGTGGCTCTACTACAATCGATTTCACAAAAAAGCTGATGCAAATTGCATTTACAAAGTTTGATTTTGATGTGTACTGGTATTTTGCACCGGCACCATCACATCGTATGTCATTGGAAGAAAGATTGCGTCTTTGTGGCATTAAAAGGCTTCCAGAACGGTTGGATTACTTGGCAATAATCTCAGATATTCTTCCTGCAATGGAGTTGGCGCAGAAAATCGGGTACATGCTGAAACATTGCACTCAAACTCCTCCATGCAGTTGCAACCTCCATCGTGCTGGCTTCATCCAGCGGGGATTAAGTAATTATAATTGCAGAATGTGCTTCGTTGGATTCAATAATGTTGATGGTAACGTAAGCAATGTTCGAAGCACCACTTCTTTTAAGCATTATCGCGACAAGTCATATTCATCAATGCATCAAAACGCACCAAAAGTCGGATTCTCTCCACTGCACGCAGCAGCATCTCTTATACAAACTAGCACATTTCTTGTCGAAGTGTTATTGGCCGTTTTCCCCAGCCATACGACATTAAGAGATGAAATGGGGTTCACTCCGCTCCACCATATTCTATATGTTTCCAATATTTGTTCCGATTTACGTCTTCGTGAAAGAAAAGAATATTGTAAAGCAATTTTAGTACTCATAATATCTCAAGTTCCTGATTCAGCGAAGATGACTTTTGGTAACGGAATGACTACTACAAACTTTGCAATCTGCTGTGGGTTAGAGTGGTTTGACGGCTTGGCGGGTATAGTGATCACAGCTGGTGTTGCGGATGCATTATCTGTGCCAGATAAGTTTAGTGGGTTGCTCCCATTCATGCTCGCAGCAAGTGTTGATTTGTCTTTGGATACCATATACAGTTTGCTGCGATATCATCCAGTTCTTTAGACAGAAGGCTGCTTCAACTTAAAAAATATGATCATGTAAGTGAGACTTGTAAGAAGACCACTTCATCGTTTCCCGCAATTTTAAATTGGATACCCCACAATTTGAGTGACGTTACAAAAATTAGTATGCTATAAATTGAACCCATTCGTGATTCTCCCTTCATCTACTTCCCCGTATTATTTTGTAACATTGCAAACGATCTATCCTATTGCCTAGTTAATGTTAAAGACTGCGTCGGAAAGATTTTTCTCTTGATTTTTTTTCGTAGTAAGCGAAATGTTTTGGTTCTCAGACTTTCCTTCTTTACATTCTGTGCACCGGCATGTAATGTAGATTCATCTTCATCGATCTTTGTATTGACCAGGGTATTGCTAGGGGCTATTGGACCTTGGCTTAAAGCTGCAAACTGTACATTCGAGCTGACAAAAGTTCGCTTTACTTGAGAACTTCTCTTCGAAGGTCTCGATGCCAAGAGCTCGGGCATATTCCTGAGGATTTCGAAGCTTGCGGTACAACCGCACCAAGATAGGACGTGAGGCATGACTTCCTTGTTAAGATCTTTGACCCAGGTTCTCTGAAAGTTTTCTTCCATATGCAATGCAATCTTGCTGCGAGCGATATCGACATGATCAACACCAGTTTGATTGATGTCAAGGATGCGGGTGATGCATTTTTGCAATTTGGGTGACACAAAACTAAATTGCGCAGAGCCTCCGCTATTTCTCGCGAAACTCGTGATAGAATGATTGGATCTCCAAATGGAATTGAAATCTTTTGTGTCAAACATGGCTGTCAGGAATTCCTTAGCACCGAGATCGGTTATACCATTGTCACTGAGGCTAAGAGTTCTAAGAGATTTGTTTTTCTTCAACATTTTCGCCAATGCAGTGGCTCCATCATCGGTGACTCCACAACCTTCCAGGCCAATGGTCTCAACAGAGATATTCCCTTCTAAAGCAGCAGCGAGTGCAACAATATCACTTGATCTCAACTTGCTATCCATCAACAAAACTCGATTCAAAGACTTGCTCGATCGAATACCTTGCGCGAGAATTTTGACTGCCACGCCATCTTCAAATACGTTGCTCCAACTCAAAGTTCTTAGTGAAGGCAAACTCATGGCCGATGCAGCTAGAAGTGCTGATCCCTTGACGCTGTCCCCCCCTCGAAGGCAAAACATGGCCAAGTAGGTCACGCTCTGGTTTTTTAGAAGTGCAGTCGCAAAAGCATCCACATTTTCATTGGTTACATCATTTCCTGCGAGAGATATACTTCGGACAGTGGAGTTTCCATTGCGTAACCTCACGATATATCGGTCGGCAGTGGATAATCTTAAGCGCGTATGTTGATTTTTGGAATCGTTGGTGCTAGAAGTCGCTGCTGCAACTTGCATGTTGCCCAAGTTATTTGCTCTGAATGTTGACTCTGATATTGTAGTATCCCCGTTGGCGATTGCCATCGTGCAAAAATATGTGAGTTTTTGTGGGAGTCAAAAATTAAAATCGGATATGGGGTTGCTATGATTTATTCCTTTCTAAGGAAACAACAGCCACAAAACAAAACAGAATTAGGATGATGGTTGGGCTCAAATAATCGACGTGCTGTCTAAAACTTGAGACTGTTCAGATATAATATTGAAAAATTGGGAGACTCACTATGGCGAAGCTCGCGATGTCGTTTAAAAAATGGTGTACCAATAATAATTCATGATGACATTAGCCGGTCACTGCGTCTTCTCTTAATAGGCTGGCAGCAGTAGGGTTGATACGACAGCTTTCCAGAGTCTTTGACTGCAAAGTCTTTGATCGTAAAAGAGATTGGTTTACAGTAATCAACCCAATGATCCCCGATGACGAAGGTGAATAGTGTGGAAGCGACAGAACGGAATTATTGAATGCACAGAAAATAGTAACAACTTGTGTGTTATCGTTGTTAGCAATAAAATGATGGCTTGGATGACCGACGTTCACGGTGATGTCATAATATTCTTCGGAATTAGTAAATGAGTCATTGTCCATGCGAACTCCTCACTGTTAAGGCAATAAATGGCGTGAATGCTGTAGAAAACTGTGGAATTCTAATATTTCATCAAAAAATTATCTTCTCGTAGTAGCTGCAATCCGCGATACAATGACAAAAGTGAAAAAATATATTTATATTATTAAAATGTATGGTTATGGGTGTAGTTTTGTACCATACCTCTCGGTCTCTCTCTAATTAATAAAAAGTAATATTTTTTTCGAAAGTCAAGAAAGAGCCAGTATGTTACGGTTGTACCTTTTTTTCAATCTTTCAATTCATGGGGGACGTTGTTTGTTGTACGTTGTGTATCATAGTTTCCGGACAACACACAATACCAACAAGAAAAGATGAATCGTGCCATGATTTTCCCATCTGACGTCAGCAAGGAAAAGGCTGTTCCATTCTTTTAAAGGACGACCACGCTATCTTGGAACAATTTATGCCCAAAATTATTCGCGAAAGTCCTTCTATGATCTCCACTTTGTATCGTGCATGACTTTGATTGGTCACTCTATCATAACAATACACAATATTTAATAAATTATGTTTAATTTGTATGAAATAAGTACAAAATACTCGTACTATCCAACAGCATGACAACGAATAAAAGTCTGTATTCTCGACTTGTACATGCTGGTACCTACAGAAAACGTGTTTGACCTCCTTCCAAAGAGCGCTGGCTAAAAAGGACCAAATAATCTGAATCCTCATTTATCGTACTTATGAGTTTCTTCCTTCTTCACAATTTTGACATGGTTTCAACTATCAAGTTTATCGTTATTAATGCGAATTCAAAGGAACAAAAAATTTGAGAGGACAGTTTTTTAAATGGGATTTCATATTCCACTGAAGAAAGAATTTAAGAAAAAAAGTAAATAATACCACAATATTTGAGCATTGTAGCACCTACTAATTGATCTCTTATATATCGTACGAAAATTCTTTAAAACATGCTCATATAATTTATTTATTACAGAGGACAATTATTCGTTAGTATGTAGGTGTTTTATTTCTCTAGCTCTAGAAATATCGTACGATAATTTCGATTCGTAGCGAAGATAAACAATTTACAAACATCCTCCATTTTTTTAATACCTCCACATACACAAAAATGCGTCAGTTATTGAATATACTTTTTAGATGTGTTGT
Organism: Conticribra weissflogii; assembly: GCA_036940025.1. Classification (NCBI taxonomy): domain Eukaryota; phylum Bacillariophyta; class Thalassiosirophyceae; order Thalassiosirales; family Thalassiosiraceae; genus Conticribra; species Conticribra weissflogii. Next base: position 6,604 of record JALLPE010000154.1, read on the forward strand.
TACTACAAGGGCGGCAGTCTGGCGTACGGCGAGTCGTAGCAAGAGACATCAAGAGTACGATATTTGACCCAGAGTTATTATTCAGTGCTTTGTTCTACCCTTATACTAATATATACATTGATACAAAAAGTACTTACTCGGCGGAATAATAAAAGGGTCGAGAACGCACATATTTGTCCTTTTCCGTGTTTTTTTCCTGTTGTGGAGGACTTGATGGTACCAAAAAATATTATATTACTTTATTATCATGGAACACACACTTTGAATTTTTTGAATCATTAGTACGATTCATTATACGCAAGAGACAACAACCATTAACACGATTTTAACGACCGAGCAACATCTTCCACTTCTGTCTTACCACACCCTGCCCTCGACGAAGGCTCGATTGACGGTCGCACTTCGGACAAATCGCCCCCCTTCATCATCAAACGGCGTTGACGCTGAGTCGACACGCAATCTTCCATAGTTTGAGAAGCACCAGTTTCGACTACCGCTGTACTCATGATGTCGACCAAAAACACATTAGACATCGGTGGCTCCGTCTCCAGCGAAGAGGCGTCCATTTACGAAACTTCCACTGTATCCTCTTATCCTGAAGACGACACCATGAACGGCTCTACCAAGAAATCCAAATCGCGCAGAGGCATGACCGGCATGAAATCCAAAGTGTTTTCCAGCATGCGCAAACTAAACAATAATAACGGCAGCATCAACACCCTGGGCACCCTCTCGCGAAACTCCTCGCGATACGACAGCAGCTCGACTAACAGCGACGACAACGACAACTACGCTGATCTGTTCGACACGGTAGATGAATTCATGGGCGAGATCGACCTGCACCATTCCCATTCCCACGACCCCTCGTCCTCCCCTCACCGCCTGTCGAACATCTCGTCCATCACGGGGGATGCCGCCCCCCCCGCCCCATCAGCCGAGGAACGCGCTCGTCGCGAGGCCCGAAAAGAAAAAGTCAAGGAGAAACTGAATCAGTACAAGACGGAACGAACGCAGCTGAAGCATTCGTGCCGGGCGTTGGAACAGCAGCTCATGCAGACCACCAAGAAATTGAAAGAGGTGGATTTGAAAGCCGCGAAGAAAATTGACTCCTTGGAATCCGAGCTGAATGAGACGAGGAACATGATGGAAGCCATGGTCAACAAGTCGGGGAAAGAGGTGACGGACCAGACCATGTGCATCAAAACTCTCGGGAAGAAGCTCATCCGCCAAGCCCACGTCATCAAGCAGCAGAAGAAGGCAGTGGAAGAGTACGAAATCCAATTGGAAGCCCTTCGCGAAGAGATGGCCATGCAAGAGGAGAGGGACTCCATCATGGAAGAAGAGTACGTCGCCCTCCGAAACGATTACGACAGCCTTAGAAAACAAAAGGAGGCGACCCAGCGCTCCCTTCAAGAACATATCGAGGAAATGATGGACCTCAAGCAGGAACGCGATAAGGCCGCGGCTCGTATCCGAGAATTGGAGACTACGCTCGAGCAGAAGGAGCTCGCCCTGCGAAGAGTCAAGAGGGAATCCAAGGAGAAATCAGAGCGCATCAGCACTTTAGAAAACGAGCTCGGTGCCAAGACCAAAGAGGTTGAAACAATCTCGCTACAATTGAAGGCAAGTGAACAAGCTGTAGATGTAATGAAGTCTGAATTAGAAAGAACTACCGACGAAATTGAAGAATTGCGTAGCAAAGTTGCCGATTTAGATATTGCTTCAAGCGCCAGGTCGAGGCGGTCCACCTTCCTGGGATGGAGGAGCATCCGCAACAATGAAGATGATGAATTCGGTGACTCCTTAGAAGATCAAATCGCCCAACGAGACTTGAAGATTCAAGCCTTGGATCAGACAGTCAAGACCAACGAAGAGACCATCACTTCCCTCAAGTCCGACATGGTAAAGATGTCCAGTTCCTACAAGCAAGATGACTATTTGAAGAGGAAGCAAATTGCCAAGTTGAAACATATCAACGGGGAATATGCCAAGAGGCTAAAAGCCTTGGAGGCTTCGTTCAAACAAATTAATGCGGATGTGTCCATGCATGGATCGTCCGTCCATTCTGTGAAAGCAATGAGTAAAGAGGAGAGAGCCGTTGAGATGAAGAAGAGACTGGGGGAAGGCAGCGAAGGGTCACTAGAGTTTAGTAAGGGGGAGATGCCTGAGGAGTGTTGAAGTTGTTTGTGTAAATAGCTACGAACTCATTAATTTGTTTTGTTGTATCATAATCCATAGAAATTTAGTACCCGCCTATGGCCATCTCTAGAGAGAAGGTGCGGTTGATGGCGCTTACTTATCATAGAAAAGGTAGATAATTCATATCAATTGAATTCTATTTACATTACAAAGGATTCCAGTCATTCGCGTCGCACCATAAGCATGTTAATATTTGCGAATGCAAGAAGTGGAACGAGACCAGAGACTAAGGTTAGAAATGTAAGTATGCTGTGTATTTCAGGGTCATGAGACAAAATGATGAAGCTTTTATGCCATATATTATGTTCGTAATCAAAATGACTTAGATTGAGGGGTAAGAATGTACCCAAAATATGTTGAAACGAAACCATAATAAAGAGTATATAGAGAAGCAGATATCCTACGGGTAATCCTGATTCTTGAAAGCGAACAAATCTGAATTGGGGCGGATTGTGCAGATAATAGCAGACACTGTTAGAAGAGACAATTAAATAGTATCCGCAGCTTTGGTCAAGGAAAGAAATGAAAATTTGTGCATAATCCTTGTTTCAATCCATATGTCGACTCCGGGGGAAGGAAACAATACTTCCTGATGACCTAGATATTTGTCTAGAAGTAAGATCTTCTCCTGGCAAGGACTCTCAGGATGATTTCAAACCTTAAAAAGTGACTGATAAAGGAACAAAATCATTATCAAAATTCACCTCAACAGATCAGATACCAATCAAGAACATATATCTGAAGTGATGCAATTATTTGATTGCAATGTCAGATTGGAGCAGTTTCGTTTAAATGACAAAAGTCATAATTACATGGGGATTCACAAAAAGCGATGCAGTTGTAAACACTTTCCAGGTTCATTTACAGATTCACACGCCGAACACTAAAAATAGAAATGATGAGTTTGTAGCAATAATTGTGAAATGGATTAATGTTTGTACCAGATTGTTCATCTTTTTCCCAACTGAGAACTATCTTACCTCTACAAATGATAGTTGACAATCATAGTTTGAATTGCCAATGTGTTTCAAATGATTCTAATGCATTGGATCAACCATCCAATAACCAAGATTTTCATTTTCACCGATTTTTCATGAAGAACAGCCCATGTTACCGTGAATGTACAATTTTAGAGAATCAGTATTTAAGGACATAAATTCAGGAGTAATTGCAGCCTCTGAGTGATTGAAAATGATTTGTGGAGTATGTCAATGAGTTCCAAATTAAAATGGACTTTTTAGATTGAAATTCGTATAATTAAACCTTCAGTGATTTCAATTAAAAATCACCCAATTTTTCGTTATGACCACCCTAAAGACATAGCAAAAGAATGTGATCTAGGACTTGACTGGTAATATATGTGTTGATACCCTCACAATCAAAAGAAAAATAATAAACTGAAGTGTATTTGGATATAAACAAAGAAATTCAATTCATCTTCAGTAGAAAGTCAAAATTCAAATTCCATCATGGGAAAAAGAACCAATGCAAAGGCAGCAAGGTTGGATAAATAAGTCTATAGTCAAGACAAGAACCTGAATCAAATTGACAAAGAATTGAACAGTACTTCAAAAAAATTAAAGTTTGTAAATTGAAATGAAATTTGGTCAGGTTGATCTCATGTTGAAATAATGACGACAAAGAATCAGACCTAAAGCAAGTCATGACCCTAGTCACCACCAACCACTACTAGACTAATTTCAAATCAAGTGAAAGGCAATGATAATATCTTTTATTGACTTTAAAAAGAAGAGCAAAATGAGAAAAAACAAAGAAAAATGATATTGAAAGAGTTATGTACAAGAATGTTGTTTAAAAAATAGGTATGAGTCATACATTCCAGGCAGAAGCCCAGAATTAATGACTCAAAGCATATTGTGGGGTGGAATGGAAAAATTTGATGACTATAGTAGGAAGATATCTATGAAGTAAAAAATGGTACCATAGTTGACTTTGAATGGTTTTATTAACTTTTATTTTTATAAACCCTGAACACAAATTTCAAATTATATGATCTGAACTTAGAAGGGAAAATATTATTGCAAACTTGCCACAGAACATTGATTGCATGTTTAGAGTTTAGGAATAACTAACTAAGTCTTGACAAAATGGAGTTTTTCCAAAATAAAAAGTTTGCATCATGCTGGAACACCTAAAAGCACTTAAGTCTCTATAATTTTGTTTTGTATGAAAATGCCACCTCACTGTTCAAGTTGAAAAGGTAAGTGATTTTCGCAAAACCAAATGATCTATGAAATTGGATATTGCTAGGTAGTAGAATGTTCTTGAACTTTAACATCCAAATGATAAACCTATTGAGATCAGTACGTGCATGGAAAATTTGAAGACTCAAACAATTCTTAAACAATAAATTAAGAAGGAGGTGAAGATAAGACTGCTAATACCCTTCATGGAAATCAGAATGTTCAAAACTTCCTATATTAGATTTTTATACACTAGAAAGTAACTGCAAATATGATCAAATTTTTTGAAATATCCACCTAACTGACAGGTGAAAAGCATCACAAAAATATTTTAGTGCCTTAATTAATTATTTAAATTTCCCAGCGCACAATCATTGCCCTTATTTGATTTTATGACCCTTTCTCCTTCCTAAACCCATATTTTATGTCAGTCTTTTTGCTTTTTATAAACTCCATTTTCACCTTTTCCCCTCTCTGTCCATTGTCAATCACATTCCTCCCCACTTTTGAACATACTGCACAATTTCCACTCTACCTGAAGTAAGATTTTTGTTGTTGTTGCCAAACCTTTGTTTAACAGTCCAAGATGCACCAAATCAGCTGTTCTATTCTTGTCAATCTCATTAATTCTAAACTAATCAACCTGGTGATCCTATTCACCACAGTATCAAGTCACCACTAAGGAAAGCAGAAATTATTACAATTTACCACTTCAAGCTTCACCTTCTTTGTGGACTTTTCAAATTTGCATCAAAAATTTTTTTCCCACCATCATTTGTGAGCCTTATTTATAACGACACAATGTACAGTGATCATCCGATTGTTTTACCTTTGTCTGAACCCTTCCACTGCATTGCATTATAATAACATTGTTTCTGAATTAGCATTAAATTTTTGAGCAGATTATCTTGTCATTTTTGTTTTCGATGGTGTCTCCTATCTTCATTTTTCATATTAATTTTTGATAATTCATGAATAGCAGAGTCTCCAAAAATTGAAGCACATCATCTTTTTTGCTTTAAGTCCTTTAACCAGAAACTGAGGTAGGCAGAGAAGTTGTCCTCCCCTGGAATAAAAGTCAAAAGTGTACCTGGATCTCAAACACAAAGGCAACAGTAAGTTATACCACCTTGGAGTCATCATCAGTGTGCATATGCTCATGTAGATGAGGTTGGGGCACTACAATTCCATTGGCCCTTTAGGTAAATCCATAACAGCCAAAAAGCTGAAAATATATCACAATTACAGGTCCTTCTAACATCATTGATGTCCTCCTATGATGAACGAGCCACTCACCAGATTTTGAAAGTTTCTCAAAATGCAGAAAATTTTTCTCCCCTGGAGCCACAATTAAGGAATTCCACCCATGTTGCAAAAATAAAGGTATTTTTATAGCTGCCCCTCTAAGGACACAAATTAGGAAGAGCGCCTGGGTTCCTGGGACAAAAAATGGAAGCAGGTTAAGAACTACTCCTATTCCATTGATATGAATGAGATAGTTTATGTGGACATAACAATGGAAAAGGCAAAGATGTTTTCCCCATTGGAGATACAAATTAGCAAGTGCTAATGGGATGAAAAAACAACAACTGAAACCAGCAGTGTCTGCTGAGATATTGAGGACAAAATGGGCTGGAACCTAGAGCTGACATTTGCTATTTGTGAGGATATAGATGATACAGACAAAAAGAAGTGAAAGAATTGATTAGGTGCCAGGGATAAAGTTGTGGAGGGGCACCATGTGCACTTATATATAGGTAGAGGCAGTATAAAAGTCAAAGTAGAGAACAAGGTAGATTGTATGAATGAGTATTCTGCCATTGATGATCCTACCTGTTGCAATAATTCAGGGGCAACATAATCTGCAGAATTTTCTCTTGCAAGTGAAAAGACAAGGTCCTTGGAGGTCCAAATTTTTATTAAAAACTTGTTATTTGAAATAATGATATAACAATTCCAATGTCATAGAATGAAAAAGAATTCCTGTGATGATACTACCAAGTACATCAATAATGAAATCATGCAATAAATAGATGCTGGTAGACAAAATACCCTCACATCTGAATTTCAATAGATTTTTTCAATATTTCCAAACTTTCTTTACAATGAGGTTCTTCTTCAAATGAATGATGTCCAATAGCTCAATCAATTTTTCCTAAATACTCACACTATTCACCTTGAATTTCCAAAGATATTTTTGAAGTACAAGAGCTTACTCCATTGAAACAACAGAATGAAATAATTGACATATATCGAAGGGTTGATGATGATACTTTTCATGCTTGAAAGGTTTGTGGGAAAGAGTATACAAAAGACAATGATGAATACTTAATTTCTGAGAACACAATTTTTTTATAATGGAAGATTTTTTTCAAAGATTTGATTTTGTAAGAGCAATCTTTACCTGGACAAGAGGTAGATGATCTGACAAATTTGTCATTGTGAAAAGATTTGGTACACTCATCTTTCACCCTTTTGATTTTTCTTTCATTTCTTTTGCCTTTTGCAAACCTCACTTTGTGAGGATAATAAGGGTTCCTGATGAGGCCCATTTTTGGAGTAAACTTTATGTAGCTCTTTTTTAGCAACACATTAGTGTGATGCTTTTCCAGATACGTTGGAAGATGCCATTAGGAAATTATATTCTAATCCTCACCAGAAACTAGCATGAATGACTTTTGTTTATCTTGTTTGTCATCTTGTGGACATTGTCACTTTTGATGAGACTGAAATTTTTTGAATGTGTTTGAGAACAATTGCCTCCTTTCTTGTTCTTTTGGCTAGCATGCTTTTCCATGATGATGGTGTCAAAGATGGGCTGCATGGCTATAGTGAGACAATCTGGTTGGTCATTATCAATACATGTAATGAATAAGACATCATTTCCACATCATCTGGATGTATGGCAAAAAATAGAAAAGGCTAAAGTTTAAGAAAATTGGGACTTTAGGAATTTAATTTAGGATTTAGGATGGGTTTACAAACCATGTTGATGGCAACAGGGGAATGGCCTTCTAATTTCTAGTAAGGGTTTAGGAATTAAGACACCCCCTTGCAAAAATTTAGTGATATGGGATTTTGACATTTAGGATTTTTTTAGAAATTTAGGGATTTATGGTTTTTGGGGGAAAATCCACCAAAATAACATAACACAAGGGAAGCATTGTCGTAGTGGATGGCATTGGTGGGCCTGGTGCCGTCTCCGCGCCCAATATATTGCGTCAGTCCGGTGGGTTAAACACGATGATGTCAGAAAAACGTGAAGTTAATTGACGTCATTTAAGCGTCATAATTACGTCAAAATGACGTCGTCTGCTTGATTCTTATTTTGACGTGTTGTCGCCGAAAATTTCTATCTTCACAATCGTTGTGTTCCGCGTGGAAGTGAATTGTAGTAATTGATTGCGTAGACAGCTCTATTCTAAGTTCTCTTTGAGAAAGATTTTTTGCTGTCATTGACTGAAATGCCCCATTTTGCGTGCGTGTTCTTGGATTGAGACTTAATGTCGTTTTTAATTGAAATAAATTATTTTACGAAGTATCATTTATGTTGTACGATGTACGATACAGTGTGTTTCCATAATATGTATTGTGATATCATTCATGATGATAAACACAACTTGTCGAAACAACGTAATACATAATAATATATCGATTGATAACAACTATCATACAATTGTCCCTCTTGTCGTTATTTCCAGTGCAGCAACAGACACCAACGCATCCTTTTCTCAAATATCTGAAAGCCTGAATGGATTGGTCAATGTTGGGGTGTTTGTGAGTTGTTATTATCTTACTATCATTCCTTGCCTTACACAGCACAACTCACATCTACCAATTGCGTGCGGCGTTCTCTTCTCCTTCTGAACTTGTTCCGATCTTTGCACGCACTCAGACGACGGTAAAATGCCACCTTCCATGAAGTCCAAGATCGCCGCTTCCAACCCCAACCTCCACCGCCGCTTCCACGATGTCGCGTCGTACGTCTCCGAGCTCGGCGGATCCAAGGGGAAGGTCATCGAGAAGGTTCTCATCGCCAACAACGGAGTGGCGGCCGTGAAAGCCATCAGGAGTATCCGTCGATGGGCCTACGAAGTGTTCGGGAACGAGAGAGCCATTTCCTTCGTGGTCATGGCCACTCCGGAGGATCTGCGGTCAGTTCAGTTTGCTTTGCGCCTTGTGTTATGTTGCGCGCCAGCGCGTGCAGCGTATCCTGATGCCATTTCTAATTATCATTGTCTCACAAATATTACTCTACTTCAACATCCACTCCTTTCCAGCGCCAACGCCGAGTACATCCGCATGGGCGACATCATAGTCGACGTCCCCGGCGGCTCCAACAACCACAACTACGCCAACGTCACCCTCATAGTCGAACTCGCCCGCCTCCACGGCGTTCAAGCCGTCTGGGCCGGCTGGGGCCACGCCTCCGAAAAACCCGCCTTGCCCAACACGCTCGCCAAGAGCGACCCTCCCATCAAATTCATCGGCCCGGCGGGTCCTCCCATGTACGCCCTGGGGGACAAGATCGGCTCGACGATCATCGCGCAAAACGCGGGTGTGCCGTGCATTGCTTGGAACGGGAGCGACGTCGTGGCGGCCTACGACATTGAGACGGGGACGTTGCCCGAAGAGGCCTTCAACGAGGCATGTGTGACGAGTGCTCTCGAAGCGAGCGAGGCGGCGAGTAAGATTGGGTTCCCCATCATGATCAAGGCGTCCGAGGGAGGAGGAGGGAAGGGAATTCGCATGGTGGACTCGCCGGAGGATGTGCAGAATGCGTATCGCCAGGTTTGCGGAGAGGTGCCGGGGAGTCCCATCTTCATCATGAAGCTCTCCTCCAATTCGAGGCATTTGGAGGTGCAGTTATTGGCGGATGAGTACGGAAATGCCATTGCTCTGAACGGACGGGATTGTTCCGTGCAGAGGAGGCACCAGAAAATTATCGAGGAAGGACCTCCGGTGGCGGCGACGCCGGAAGTTTGGAAGGAAATGGAGAAAGCAGCAGTGGCTTTGGCCAAGGCCGTGGGTTACACAAACGCGGGAACGGTCGAATATCTTTATTCGGAAGCGGATCAGAAATTCTATTTCTTGGAGTTGAACCCTCGTTTGCAAGTTGAACATCCTGTCACCGAGATGATTACCAGAGTGAATTTACCGGCGGCGCAATTGCAGGTTGCCATGGGAATTCCTCTCTATCATATTCCCGAAATCAGAGAATTGTACGGCAAGAATCGGTTTGAAGACGATGTTTCCGACGGAAAGTCTGTAATCGATTTTGATGTTACCGAAAGGGTGCCACCGTACGGTCACTGCATTGCCGTTCGTATCACCGCTGAGAATGCCGAAGCCGGGTTCAAACCCACCAGCGGAGGCATCCAAGAGCTCAACTTCCGATCAACGCCAAATGTTTGGGGATATTTTAGCATGGACAGCTCTGGATCCATTCACGAATTTGCGGACTCGCAATTTGGTCACTTGTTTGCAAGTGGAAATGATAGGGAACAAGCTCGTCGCAATATGGCCCTAGCCTTGAAGGAAATGTCGATCCGAGGAGATATCAGCACCACCATTGATTATATTTCCAAGTTAATTGAGTTAGATGACTTTGTTGAGAACAACATCGATACTGGTTGGTTGGATAAAATTATCAAATCTGGTGGTATAAAGGTGCTTAATTCTTCTCCTTGCGAATCCGAAGGACGTAAGACTCATTTGAATGGACTCAACGATGACACTTTGGTAGTCATCGGATCGACAATTGTCGCATATGACCAATGTGCCGCTGACGAAAAGACCTTTCTTGATCTCCTAGAACGTGGCCAACTTCCATCCCTATCACTGTTGAAGATGGTGCGCGAAGTGGAACTCATTTTAGATGGAATGAAGTACAAAATATGCTGCACCCGTACAGGCAATAATGAGTTCCAAATCGCTGTATCAGGTGATGCGACAAAGTGTGTGACAACGTCCGTCAGAATGCTCAGCGATGGAGGTTATCTCATTGACATCGGTGGTAAGAGTCAGGTCGCGTACCAGACCAGCAAAGGAGACGCTGCCAGCGGTATGCGGTTGAATATCAACGGAAAAAGTATCGCATTCTCGCCGGATTACGATCCGTCATGTCTACGCACAGATGTAGCAGGCAAGCTTGTCAAGAAGCTTGTTCCCAATGGAGCTCACGTGAAAAAGGGTAGTGCTTACGCCGAAATCGAAGTAATGAAAATGTTCATGCCGTTGAAAGTTGAGGAGTCGGGAGTCATTACTTGGGCCAACAACGAAGGAGCGGCTCTTGCAGCGGGAGACCTACTCGCTAATCTCGAACTGGAAAACCCGGAAAACGTGAACACGGCGACTATTTTTGAAGGAGACCTGAAAGTCAATGGATGGGGTCCTGTGAACGCGCCACCTTCCTCAGCGACCACAAGACCGCATATCACACTGAAGAAGGCCATGAACAGACTTAAATGCGGTATGGCAGGATACGTTCTCACACCCGGTGCTATTGACTGTGTAATGAAAGATATTACCAATGCTGTGACGGATCAACTACTACCTGTCTACGAGATTGATGAGCAATTGTCCGTTCTCAATGGAAGAATTGACGGTTCACTGTACAAACAGCTTGAGAAATTGGTTGCCGACTTCAAAGAGAAAAATGCCGAAGGATCGAAATCAAGGTAAGATACCCATCATTGTGAAGTTTGTGTAGTCACATCGAGATTATCATTTGACACCACGCAAACAATTTTGAATTTCTTTCGAAAGGTTCCCGGCGGATCAAGTAAAGCATTTAGTGGCACTTCAAATGGGTAAAATCAAGGATGAGTCGGACAGAGCGGGATTCAATGCTCTCACGACGCCGTTATTGAATGCAGCTGACCCATACACCAAAAGCCGTTCGGATCATGTTCCAGGGGCAGAGCGTGTTCTGGACGGTTTCCTTGACATTCTTCGCGAATGGATATCAGTTGAACGCTGGTTCTGTGATGGTGTATCCTACGCCGATGCTGTTGAAAATTTACGAAAAGCCAACAAGTCCGACGTATCTAAGGTCCTCCAGATTTGTCGATCGCATGCTCTTCTCAAGTCCACTGCCCAGGTCGTTCTGACAATCATCAACTCCATCGCTGAGGCCGGCAAGACTGACATTGCATCCGGAAAGGTTACTTCGGTCGTCTTGGGTGCTGATGGCTTGGAAGACACTACACCGTGCCTAACCGATATAGCTTCAATGAGAGGAAATGAAACATATGATGTACTTTCTCAACGATGCAGAAATGTCCTCATCGAGGAATCGCTCCCAAGCATCGAGGAGCGGATGGGAAGGATCCTCGAAGTTGTACGATCATTGGGAGAAAGTGGAGACGATGCAGCGAAGTCCATCCAAGATCTCATCAACGATAACGTCCCAGGATCAGATATTCTGTTTCCTCTTATCAACTCAGCAGTGGACACGAGGGAGCAACTCAGCATACTTGAGGTTACAGCGCGCAAGCTTTATCGTACATACATCCTCAAAGAGTTCTCATCAAATGTTGACAAGAAGTCTCTAAAATTCACTTATTTCAACAAGCCTGAGGCTAGTGTCTTCAGTAGCTCATCTAAAGTGACAAGCATGACCGACCTCACAAAAACGCTAAGTCAATCCAAAACATCCGATCTCAGCAGAAGTGATTCAGAAAGCAGCTTACAAAGCGTGGAGAGAAAAGGAAGGGTTCCGTCCAACGTTGCTAGGACAGCTATCATGAAAATATGCGACTCCTTTACTGATATTCATGACGACATGAATGCTTTTAATGAACTGCTTGAGGAATTCCCTCAATACAATGGAAGTGTTCCACCGTGTGAGTTTGGACCAGCAAATGTTCTCACGGTGTACCTCGTGAATAATAACCCAGAATTCGACCAAGCGACAATGGCGAAGAACATCGAGCTGCTCCTATCTAGGAACCTTGAGGAGTTGGAAAAAGCTGACGTGAGACGAGTCACTTTTGTTGTTCCTAAGGACTACAGCAGCGAGGAAGGCCAATACCGTCTTCCATCAGTTTATACCTACAGAGAGACCGCCGATTTTAAGGAAGATCACTTGTACAGGGACATTGAACCTGAGGTCACCTATCAGCTTGAAATGCTTCGCCTTGCGAAGAACTTCAGCTTGAGCTGCTTGGGCTCTCATTTATCACCAGCAGGCCAAATCTATCT
>JALLPE010000155.1:0-17388 GCA_036940025.1 Conticribra weissflogii
TGAAATATTTTTCTTTTTTGTCAGGTAAAAACGCGAGAATAACCACCTCCTTCTTCTTCACCCTGTCCCATCCCACCGACGACGACCCATCCGTTTCCACCCTTGTATTCATGGTCGATCACACTACGAAATGGTTTCCTCTAGGGCCACAAGGCGGACGATAATAATGGCAATCCAGCCTAGCGGTGTTAGAAATACATTATAGCTGGTAGAAGACACATGACATATCACGTCTACTCAAATAAGGCAAGCTCCGTGCTTTCATGAAATCAATTAAGCCATTCAACAGTGAAAAAGTTTTTGATTGACGACGACTTGAGAATTCGCCTTACTCAGTGAGCTGGATTCCAGCATTATTGCTTAGAAGACACTTCAGCATCTAACCACGATCAGATTCCCTATCCACCCTATTGCTTGCATCAAACATGAATTGTAGCGATGACGAACACCACCAACCGCGCAAAAGGTCCACCGTACCCTTGCAGCATCAACTCCTCAACCCTGATTTGGACGATAGCGATATTAGCAGTGAAAGTTCCGGCAATGGATTCTATGGATGGGGTCGTGCAAGAAGTCGTGGGGGGGGCGGAGGGGACAGAAATAGACGAGGTGACGGCGATCCAGATAGGAGAGGCAGAGGAAGCAGCGTGGGTAGCAGAGGCAGCAGTCGAGCCGGGGGAGCTGCCGGTCAAGGCACTGGAGAATCACCAGCGGCGACAGCTGGAGGGAGAGTACAACAACAACCTTCGCAAAAGTCGGATCAGGGTCAACAGCAGCCAATATCTACATCTCGACCGCGTCCTTGGCAACAGCAGAGTGAACAAAACCAGCAAAATCAATTTGGAAAATCAATATACGATTCGCAAATAGAAGAGTTACAACGGCAGCTTCAAAACCAACCACAATCGCAGACTTATCCCAGACCTCAATCGCCGCCCCGATCTCAACTCAACACAAATTCAAACTCATTATTGATGTCATCATCTCAAAAATCAAACTCCCAAACTTCATTGTCCTCCCATGGGTCGCAAAAGCACGATCAAACCGAACCGCGATCCCACAGTCCCACTCCTTTTCGACACATGATGCCAAAGGAATTTGCACTGAGCTCTTCAGTTAAACGAGAACATACTGCCATGCCATTTCCACAGTTATCGTTCCGGAATTCTTCCCGTGGCAGGTCCGGAAGTGCGGGGGGAAGTTTGTCAAGAGGGAGTTTGGGCAGTGTTGCGGGTAATTCAGTTTCCTCTGGTGGGAGTGGAGGAGATGGTCAAGGCAGTCTTAACAATAGTATTGATAGGACCGGCTGGCCTAATCGGTACCAGCAACAGTATGCCATTTACGGGCAAGACGTTCAGTCACAGCACCAAAAACAATGGAATCAAGAACAGCAGCAGGAATCCGATAAAGTGGGAAGTACAAGTCAATCGGCACAAATTCCTAGCTACTTATCCGGAGAAATTACAGTAGAAACCAAATATTCCGGAGAAGACAGTGGGCACCACAGCAGTCACGAAAGCGCGAAAGTAAGCGAGAGCGATGACATGGAAGAGTTCAGTGACATGGAAAGCGAAGTTGGAATTGACGGCAACACGAACCCAACCACACGAATACAGCATGAACATTTGGACAATATGAGCCGAATATCCGAAGAAGCTAGTAGTCGCTTGAGCTTGAATTCCTCGGTACAATCTTCACAACTAACACAACGAAGCGGAGATCAGAAACAGAATACAACGAGGGATACTGGAGCTGGCAACTCGACAAATCCTTTTGATAGCAATGGTACGCAAATGGAAACCGATAACAGAAAACAATCAGCTAATTATTTTGAAAGTAATGAGACGAGTTCGGGTGATACCTCTAAGCAAGACTCAGGCAGCAATTACATGGACAAATCTGAAAAGACAATAACTGTCGCAAATGTCACCAAGCCCACAACCTTGTCGCAAACTCCGACAAAGGCTCCCTTGGTAATTGATGACACAGACGACGGAGAGGAGAATTCACAAATTCCAAAAAATATTTTGAACACTCCACACTCAGTTTCGACTCTTTCTCCTAGCGAGCGACCAGGTATTGGTTCCCGTGCAACTGGGGCTCGGACTGGCAATGTCTCCGCGTTTGATTTAGACAAGTCCAAAAGTGAAGGTCTCGCTGACACAGTGGCCTCTGCGCGATTTGGTCGCCTGTTGCAAGAATGCCGAATATTGACTGAAGGATGCGGATCCTCTGTTGTTTCATCCAGCGATGCCGGAACTCCGAACAGCAGCGAGGATGTAAGTTCGTCCAAAAATGCATCATTGTCGTCCAATCCAATATCTGGAGTTGAAGGAGGCAGTTCAAAAGCGGTCCCGTTTGGTGAAAGAGATGATAGGGTGGTACCTAAGTTTGATTTACGGAAAAAGGCGGCAGCTTTCACTGCTGTAACCAACGCTGATATGGACTCAACAAAATACTTACAGCGTGAAATTGACACATCTCAAAGGGAGTACAATTTATCAGCCATCACTATGGACCCGTCGCTTCGTGTTTCTTTGGATATTAACTCATCGTCACTAAAACCATTAGCATCTGGATTTCATGGAAGTAAAACCGTTTCCGATTTTTCAATTGGTGTTGATGATGATGACGAAATAGTTTCGAGTGACAAACACGAAAAGTCTAGGATTGAGACACTACTGGAGAATCAGGAGGAAGAAGTAGAGAAGGATATTGTTCTCGACCCAAATAGAACAGGTGACATAAAGGGTGAAGCCAAAGCAAACACTGCACCCAATTTCAATGACGAGTCAAACATATCCAATATAGCGTCAAATCAATCAAAGGTAAGCTCTTCATTAAATAACTTGTCTCAGAAGCCTTCAAAAGACTCGAGTGAGTCAAGAAGCCAACACTCGAGTTCATCAGAAAAAGTGGGCGGGAATTCTAATCCTACGAAATCAAGTCCCAAAAAGTTGAGTCCGTCACCATCGAATGAGTCAAGAGGGTCATCTGGAGACAACATCGTCCCACTTAGAAGCAGCGATGACAAAAATATAAGAAGACCGTCGTTCTTTGGTAGAATTGCTTCTCAATTCAGACCAGGGATAAAGGAAACGAACAATGTAGCTGCGTCAGAAAGTTCATTTCGAACATCGGATATCGGCAGCGTGGAAGATGATGATGGGTTGCTTGTTGGCTTCGGAAAGAGGCACGATGCAAATGAAGAAAGTAGCAGCAGCAGTGGCAGCTTTGACAGTGAATATAGTGATTCGAATTCTTCCTCGACTTCATCCTCTTCCGGTTCAAGCTCATATTCTTCTGGCAGTAGCAGTGGCAGTGGATCCGAAGGCTCTTCATCAAGCAGCGAAGAGAGCGAATCAGA
The DNA here is from genome assembly GCA_036940025.1 of Conticribra weissflogii. NCBI lineage: Eukaryota > Bacillariophyta > Thalassiosirophyceae > Thalassiosirales > Thalassiosiraceae > Conticribra > Conticribra weissflogii. The sequence continues at coordinate 3,368 of JALLPE010000155.1, forward strand.
TGAATCAAGCTCTGATCTCCCGACTGTTGCCCGTAACGGAATCCATTTCGATTGTCGAGACAGTGTCAGTGAATTGAGCTTTGGCGGAGCTAGCGCCCTAGCGGCAAAAGCTGCGAAGCTTCGAAATAAGTCTTTAATTGAGAAGGAGAAGGAGAGAGCAGATAGTTCCCCCAGCGAATCAGACGCGACGCCATCACCACCAGATAAGAAGTCAACACTCAAAGAAAGCGACTTACGAAATTCGACAAGCTCTAACTCGACTTCATCATCGGACAGTGCAATGAAGTCTGTTCCGATGCCTATTCGTGCGAAGATCGCAGAGCCACCATTAGAGAAATTGGAGGAAGAAGATGAACTTCAAAGTACTTCATCCGGAAAGGATGATATTTTTGATCAGATCTATTGTGATGAAAAAACCGCTCCGAAGGTATCAAACGCTTCTTCTCCATCGCGTAAGTTTCAATCAAATGATAGTTCGCCAAAACAAGATTTGCCCTCTACTGTGAAGAATTCGGCAGTTACTTCAGAGAAATTATCACCATCCAGTGCACATAAAACAAGCAATGCTGCAAGCGTCGGAAGCAAAGATTCATCTAATAAATCTAGCGCATCTAATATGTCAACCTCATCCCGACGCACACCGGCGAGCAGATATGCTTCCGTGTCTGGTAATGAAAGTTATTACAGTGGTGTTGTCGCAAGGGCAGCCACTCTGCTATCACAAAAATCTGGCGACGGACCAACAAAGTTTGATGTTGCACAATCTGGTTCAAACCCACTAGGGAGCAAAAACTCAAATTATGGCGCAGCAATCGCAAAATCAATTAGAGACGAAGACGCAAGAAGCCAATTAAGCTCGAGAAGCCCGAGGAGTTCAAAAAGCGCGAAGAGTTCAAGAAACTCTAAGAGCTCCAATAGCTCATCGATTTCCAAAAAATCCAAAACCCCGAAAAAAAAGAAGGCCAAGAATCAAGCTCGAATGACTTCGTCGTCATCGTCATCATCTGTGACCCTATCATTCCTCTCTCCGATCAAAGAAGGTCGCCGGTTCGACGAACTAAGGACACCGACATCCGACGAAAACGATGATGGAGGGGCCTTGTCGTCATCGTCGTCGTTAGCATCACATTCATCACAGGGAACAAACTCCGTATATGATAATACGAAACATGACATAGGGATGGGGCCTTCTTCTGAGGATAACTCTTTATTGAATATGAATACTGAAGCGAAGATAGGAAATGCATCCTCAGCTCATCGTTTCGATCAAAACGAAAGCAAAGATAGAATGGATAATAATGTCAGAAAATGGCAAGAAGAAGATGCTTCATTTAATGAAAGTCACGCGAAGGAAAACCTCACGCATGAGGATGATGCCGAGTCTCTTTCCTCGATGTCTAGTGTTGCTTCGAACGCAAGACGGTCGTTTTTCGAACAAGTTGCAAGTGACAGATTGCTGGGGTACTCGAGAAGAGGAAGTTATGAAGTAGCCGATTTAGATTCTGGAATCCACGATGGCGACGTCGCTCCAATCATCCATAACGTCCAGACACTTTACCAACCTAGGCAGGACGATCGAAAAGATAATCAAAACAATGAACATAAACAATTGGAAGGGAATGCTAAATCTGATTCCTCGTCAGTGCTGCGTCGCGAGTCAGTAAGCAGCAATGGTTCCCGTTCTCGCAAGCTTATTACTGGCATCTCTAATCAATTAGGTTCAAGTGCAGATGCAAATGCCAATGTCGACGCAGTTTCATCCGAAGCTGCAAGCCAGCTGAAGTCATCAGCCTCCAAGCGCAATCCTCGTAGATGCGGAAACCTTGCTTCTGATAATCGCTCACAGTTATCAAAGGACGATTCAAGCGCTTTGAGTGGACAGGATGAAGTGTTCGACGGCGAAGATTTATACGAAGGATTCCCATCACAGAAAGCTCGTGACGAAAAGAAGCAGAAAAGGAAAGATCAAGGCGGCAGTGTTACTTCAGCAGAGATTGAGACAAATTCTCGAAGACCGTGGCGAAAAATGCGATCATCATCAGAAGCTAGTAAGAACGAGAAGAGCTTTTTGTCTGTCAGTGAAGTAACAGGGACTGATTCTCCGCAAAAAGAGCCCGACGACATTCAACGTAGAGAATCTCATGATGGCAGTGAAAGCAGTACTTTATCCGAGCTTTTGGACTCGAAGAAGGCGTTGCAAAGTATGGGTCTATACGCGACTGACGACAACCTGATGGACGAAAACGACAGCGACTCCGATAGAGACGTCGAAGAAGGGCAAACTGAAGAACAGGACCTTAATTTCCGAAAACATTTGCATCGTTCGTCCACTTCATCATCAATTACTGAATGGGATTATTCTGGACAAACAACCGTGTTCAAAAAAACTCCATCAATTGCCGAAAAATCTGTATCATCCTCCAGCTCAAAAGATCCGATCACAACAAAAGAAGAATTGCGCGACGAATCAGAGAAAATGGAGAGAACCAGCGATGGCGACAATCTCAGGTCATCAGCTCGCATGCTCGCTTCTACCGCCAAAGAGATGACTGACTTGCTTCAAAAATCTTTCAGAACAAGGGGGAAGCCTTTAATCGATGATCTAGAGTCATCATCTTCAGACAGTAGTAGTGTTGCCGACAAGTCTGAAGAAATCGAGGGAGAACTTCATTCCCTCTTGCCCTCCTTTCAGAGGAAAAGCACCATCGCCGAGTTGAGTGACTCTGATTCGTCTACTAGGGAGGAAAGTTTCAATAAATTTCCACAACCTAATGATCACGACAACTCCGATTCCAGCGACTCGAGTGTTGTTGACATAGTTTTGACTTCTTTTAAAAGGAAGTCATCCGGTAGTAACTCCGCTAGGATTGCACTTGAAAGAGAAGTGAACGACGAGCCTCCATCTCCAAAGAGCAATTTTTCTGACGAGTCAGGGGATAGCGCACTCCACATCGACTCTATGTTAAAATCCTTTCGAAAGAAGCCAACGAAAAAAAAAGATTCGTCACCTGTGAGCGAATCGTCTGTTGGATCCGATGGTAGTACTGCAAAGTTGAATTCCATGCTGCAGTCGTTCCGAAAAAAATCGTCCAAGAAAACAGATTTGCCATCCTTCAGTGATGAAGAGGACGGCAGTCACCCTTTGCCCGGCGTCGACAATACGTCGTTTCTGATTGGATATAGGCAGGCTGCCCTGTGTTCACCATCAAAAGGTATCGACGACGAAAGCAGCGTTGATTCATCAAAAAAGAAACGAACAAAACTAAGCAACTCAAATCCGTTTCTTGATGAGGAATCAAGTATATTTTCTGGCGATGGAACCAAAGGGGATTGTGGTGAAAAAGGAGGCACACCAGTCTCACTCGATGATGAATCGGCGAAGAAGAGTCGCTATGCCTTCCTAAAATCGAAATATTTTTGTATTGGAACAGCAGTTGTTCTTGTAGTGACCGGGGTCGTAGTCGGGGTTATTTTGGGAACAAAAGGCTCTGCAGTTGTTTTAACGCCAACAGCGCAGCCCACGACAAGCGTTTTCCAGCCTACGGAGCGGCCGACGTCGCCGCCTACCATGCCGGCTACATCGAGAATTTGGGTACAAGTTGGCGGTGATCTCGTTGGAGAATCGCCCAATGACGAAGCCGGCTTTTCTGTTTCAGCATCTGAGGATGGAAACCGTGTAGTAATCGGCGCTCGAAGAAACGCCAACAATGACCTAAGAAATAGAGGTTCTGCTAGAATTTTCGAATTCGACAGTCTAACTGGATTTTATGTTCCAATATGGGATATGTACGGCGAATCAGCTGGTGATCAATGTGGATTCAGTGTTTCTATGACTATGGATGGCAAACGTGTCGCCGTTGGTTGCCTTGGTAGCGACAAAAACGGCGATAATAGCGGCCAGGCCCAAATTTTTGATGAAAATGAAGCTTCAGGAACTTGGGTCTTGGTAGCTGAATTTCTTGGCGAAATGGAAGGTTCTTTGTTTGGAACATCTGTCTCTCTCTCCCAAGACGGATCAAGCCTTGCTGTAGGCGCACCATATTACAACCAAGCTGACGAACTCACAAGGAGTGGGAGGGTCTACGTCTACAAAGAATTTCAAGACACAGTGTGGGAGCCTTTTGGCGACCCAATGAACGGTCAAGCTACGAATGATCTATTTGGATGGTCCGTTTCATTATCACCAAATGCAAGACATTTGGCAATCGGCGCTCCGAACCGGGAAGGATCAGAATCTGCCGGCTACGTGAAGATATTTACTGTTGAAAATGGTAATTGGAAATTGAATGGCGAAGCAATAAGCATTGGCATTGCAGGGGACCGTTTCGGATTCTCCATCTGCCTCGGAGGGACGAATAAACAGCAGCGTATAGTTATTGGTGCACCCGGTTTTAGCGGGAATGGAGAAGGCAGTGGGTTCGCCTGTGTCTACGAAAATGTCGACAGCTCAGGATGGCAACATTTTGGTGATGATTTGATTGGGCAAAGTTGGGAAGAGAATCTTGGATATGCCGTGTCCATGACTCCAGATGCGAACCGCATTGTTGTTGGAGCACCAAACAAAATGCTGAATGGCGTGTCAGCTGGACAGATTCTCATAATGGACATTTTTCCTTCAGGGCTGGTTTCTACAGGCGAACTATTCGGCAGAGATGGCGAAAAGTTTGGAGTTTCGGTTGGTGTTTCAAATAATGGACGGTTCGTGTTAGGAGGTGCCACTATGGCAAATGTTGTAAGAGTTTATGGTTAATATTGATTGTGTGAAAAGTACGGTGTCTTCTATTCGTTCGACCTCTTCTTACAATTTAATGACATAATTATTCATAAGAAAGTTAATAATTTACTGCAGAAAGAAAATTTTTCCACAGTAAAAACAAGACAACGAGGAAATCAACATGTTATGTTGTGAGATCTATTTTCCATATATCTCTTCATGATAAGGAGTTCAATATACTCCTAGGAGTTTTTCCATATTCGATTAAATGCTGATACAAATTAAGTCATAACATCAAATGACAACATGGAATAATGAATTCAGTCTCATTTCTTGTCTACAACTCATCTGATGTTCTCGTTCGTGGCTTGACAACTTTCTTGCGACCTCGCTTCTCATCTGGGCGGGGTTTTGTGGGATCATGAATAACATCTTCATCAAATTCATCATCGTCATCACCGTAATCGCTGAAAGCATGTCCACTCTGTTGTTGATTCGAGTACCGTCGATTACCATTTGAATCTTCAAGCGCTAACTGGGGACCAACACTCTCGTTTTCATACACATAATGATGTTCCACTCGTCTCTTAGGAGCCTTGACACACCTAAACCCAACATTTCCAGTGGTAGTGGTCCCATGCAACGTCGCTCTGGCTCCAAGGGTGGCAGCATGGTTGAAGCTGCCGTCCAAACTATCTACATAACTTCCACCACGAACGATACGAGATTTGTGTTTTCCTCCTCGCATCCACTCCCATACGTTTCCGGTCATGTCATAAAGCCCATAGGCATTTGGACGAAATGTCTTAACTGGACTGGTGGCCCTCCATCCGTCTTCGGCGTGATTCTCCCAAGGAAAGGCCCCTTCACCCCAGAGATTTGCATACGTTTTCGCCACTTCCGTAGAATTGTCCTCGCCCCAAATGTACAATGTGCGATTATTAGGTCCAAAGTGTCCGGCCCTAGCGGCGGCTTCCCACTCTCGTTCTCCGGGTAGGCGTTTTCCAACCCATTTGCAGTATTCGGCGGCATCTCGGTGGGAGACGTGTACAACAGGATGGTTTTCACGATATTTGTAGGAGGTTCCTGGACCTTCGGGATTGCGCCAGTAGGCTTTGTCGGTGGCTACCCAATCTTCCTGTGACACGAGATAATTTTGTTTTGTTTTGTGAGAACTCGAATAATTTGTGTACAAATAATTCATAACGCATGAGTCTCTACATTACCAAAAAAACGTAAAAATGTAACTCACCGCCTCTGGATCGACCTCTGCGGTCTCCAAAGTCTCGGCATTCGGCAAAAATGAACTCAAGACGAAGGACCATCCAAATTTCTCAGCCTCAGTTTCATAATAAGTGGCGCGGACGAATTTTCCAAATTCTTTGTTAGTTACTGGTGCTTCATCGATGAAGAAAGGTTCGACATGGACTACTCGCGGTGGTACCGCTCCTCCGTCAAGAGGATGTTCCTCTGATTTATCGATTAGCATTTGTTTTAGATATCATATTTGGCAAAAAACACAGATCAAAGAAGGAAGGAAAATAAATTATAGACTCAAATCACATTGAAAATTGATAACACGCATGAAATATCAAATGAAGAAAAATCGAAATACAAATTGAGAAAGCTGGACATAACACGTATAACGTACCGAACCACCCGAATGGTTTCGGTCCTTTAGACAAATCCAATTTTCCAATCCTCTTTTCATGCAAAACTTGCTCCCTAGTCTTGCCCCTTGATCGGTCGGGAAGATCGTGTTCTGAATCTGGTCCGTAATGCTCATGATGGAGATCGGATTCGAGAATATCCTTGTGGGTAGAATCAAAGCTCGTGCCGAAAATGTATTTTATTCCTGCCGTTTTGGGGATTTCACAATTTATCGTTATTGATATGAGTCAATTTCATTGTCGAAAATTAGAACTTAGAAATAGTGGGCAATCCTTCATGATTGTTGAATGTCGGCATTCCAAGTGGATATAGGATACAGGACATGATTACGAACTCACCATTATCGACGTCAAAACCAACCCGTCGTCCATCATCATCTTTCCTCCCAACGTAAATCATTCCAGGATGGTTTTCGTCGTTGGGATCAGGGTGAGGTTCTTCCTCAGTTTCTTCGTCCTCAGCTTCCAAGGCTTTTGCATACAAAGAAAATAAGCGCCGACTGCCTTGATCGTAGATTGCGTCCAGGAAGAAATTCTTCGCAAGGCACAGGGAAAGAATTGAAAAGAAAGAGACTTTCTTCCGACATAAAGGATGCGAACGTAATGGTTGGATGGATCTCATGGTTCTCTTTACAAGAGATGAAAAAGATTTAATAAGAATGATGGTTTATGGGGAGGAGGACGAGGATGGAGAGGGTGAAAGAGAAAAAATGACGCAGTGACACAATGATGACATGATGTATCATTTCCCCCCTTTCTCGCACCACCCGTATTGTACTAGTAACATATCATATTATTTTTTTCCCGGCCGTTGGTAAATGAATTAACGTAAACCCGAATAAAGGTATAAAAATTAAAAAATCATATTCTTACCTCTATTAGAAATGGGTTTTATTCAATTCGTAAAGTCGCACGCTACAATATTAAGATCTGCACAGCTAATAAAAAATTGTCGCTCACCATTGATACCACAAAGAAAGACCAATGAGCTTCCCACCTGGCTTTGCCGACGCCGAGGGCATCATCGTCATCGACGAAAGTGACGATGAATCCAGCAATTCCACGTCTTCTCTGTCGGATATGAATCGATCCAAATGTGTCAGCCATCTAAACAATGGTAGTGTCGTTGCCTGTGCGAGTGTCGACGACGATGACGCTTCGTCGTCTTCATCATCTTCGTCGTTGTCACCACGCTGGAATGATCGTAATAATGCGTCACTGGCTCCCATTTCGCAAGGAGGCAATCGAGAAGCTGACGAATCAGACTCGTTCATCATCGAGCTAGATATCAGCGAGATTCGTGTAATGGATCAGAGGTCCGATCACGAATTGGGTTCTGATTCATCTTCTTCATCTTCTGGCATTCCTTCTCCGTGGAAAACAAACAGCAGAAGCAATATCAAAATTGGCGAGAAAATTATTGAAAAGAATGGAATCGATCGGAATTTCGGCAATGGTTTACTATTATCAGTCGAGAAAGATTCAGAGTCTGACGAATCTATATTTGAATACAATATTTCCAATAAGACTGATTTATTTGCTGATGAATTTTCGCAATCCACAAAGAGGCGTAAATTTTTTGACCGTAATTGCAATGGCCTCAATATTGACAGATCGTACCCGACGAAAAATGGAAAAAGTTCTTGCATTCATCGCACGACCGCTTCAAAACCAAAATCAATTGGAGGGGATATGACCGTAGAGCCAGAGACATCTAAAATGAAATCAACAATCAAGGCAACTGCATCCGATGTTGACACAACAACGAAGCCGGAAAAAACAGCAGGAAAATTCAAATCCAAACGAAGGCCATGGGGAAAGTCAACATGGCGCAACAGAGAGAAACCGACTTCGAAAACAAATAATATAGAAAGTGCGATTCCGCCCGACAGACGATCCATATCCCAAAAAACAGCACTGTCAATGAAAACTGCAAATGGTTCTGACAAACCAAACCGAATCACCGGCACCAAACACTTTCACTGCTACCTCCTCCGATCACTTCACCCCGACCACCCTCTCAAATCATATATCGGCTTTTGCACTTATCCCCCCCGCCGTTTACGACAACACAACGGCATCCTAAAAAACGGAGGAGCCAATCGCACCAAACGATCCGGAAGACCGTGGACCTTTGTCACCATCATCCACGGCTTTACTGATAAAATTACCGCGTTGCAATTTGAATGGGCGTGGCAGAATGTTCACAAGTCGAAGTCGTTTCGAGAAGCCGTGGGATGTGATAAGTTGGCGAAGAAGATGAGGAGGAGGTTGGGGGTGAAGGCGAGGTTGGAGGAGTTGAGAATTCTCTTGAGGGAATGTTTGCCTTTTTGTCTGTATTCTTTGGTGGTATATTTTCCGGAAGAGAAGTACAGGGATATATTTTGTAGATTAGTGTTAGAGGCTACCAAAAGGAAGAGGATTGAGGAACATGAAGAAGAGCGGGATCGGATACGTATTCAGGCTGAAGGTGAGGGAGCCACTCTGCCTGTTGAAAGCGAAACAGATTTTTTGGAAAACTGCGTCAAAGTTTGCCCCGTGGATGAAATGCCGTTTGCAAAGGAGGAAATGGAGATCAAGGAAAAGAAGAAGGCTGCACGTATGAATCAGCGGTTGGCCAAAAATAAAACAAACAAAATTGCTGAATCTATCATTTGCTATGCCAATGAAAGTATAGGTGGCAATTCTATCTGTGACTCAGAGATGGGAGAAAAAACAAGTATCGATGACTCTTCCTGTGCAACTGTGACTGGTCACTCAAACGAAGACTACCAAATATCTATAGGCCATGGCAACTGTAGCGGTTTGTCGTTTTCCCCTACCAGCAATCGACAGATTATTGAGCAACTAAAGGATGTTTCATTCAACAAAATAGACGAAAGTGACCATTCCGCTTTGGATTTATTTCGGTGCGATGATGGAAGAAATGACAAAGATTTCTTCGTGGGCACTGCGTTGGACATTGCTTTAACCGAGGAGAATTCTTCGGAAGCAAATAATGAAAATGATATCGGCGAAATTGTGGATTTCCAGAGTCTTTCCCTGGATCATTTTCATGAATCTGATGATCTAAGTTTTGATCATCACACGAAATATTGCGACTCATCTATTGCAAGGTCAGATTCGAGTGGGTCAAGTTCATACTTAGCAAGGGCCACGGAGAAAGAAAATCGATACAGATCTAATAATCGCAATCGACTTCGCCAAGGTCGTGCATCTTTTTCAAAACAAAATGTACGTAACCTTTGCGATTCTCCTTGAAGCTTGAAACCTTTTCATTGCTCTAATGTAACAACTGATGTTGAGGAAGCTTTTCGCAACATCTTGTTGTTTTCATGGTTCGCTTTCTACTCTTCGATATTATTGTATGGCAATGGATGTCATCGAGCTGCTGAAATAAAACTATCGATTATATACTAGGTTTCCTTAAATCAAACACGAATCTATTTCTTCTTTTTGTTTCCCTTTGCCTTCTTAATAGCTCGCTGCTTGTCTTTCTTTTTAATCTTGTTCATCCTCTTCTCACTTTGTGCTTCCTTCACCGCCTTTTTGTTCGCTTTTCTTCTTGCCTTTTCTTCCTCTTTCAAAGCCGCCGCCTCTTCGGGAGTCATCGCAACTTTGACAAACTTTCTTTCTCCAGATTCGCTGCTGCTGTCATCTTCCAATTCTAGTTCTGCACTTTCATTTTCATCGTCCGAGTCTTCCTCTGCAGGGTTTTGATCGTCTTCGTCGTCATTAGTCCATGCAGCACCATCAATCACATTCGCTGAAAATAACACATGAGTGGATTTTGAACTAACATCTACTCCAGTCTTCTTCGCAACCGCCTCAACCACGTCCTCGTTCCCAGTCAAAGCGGCAACCGCATGCGCATACGTTTCCTCCACATCACCCACCTCAATCTTTCCAACATCATAATCTGCCACTTGGTTCAGACTCCTTGGCAAAAACTGAGACATGAAGACAGCCTCATCTACCGACTCTTGCTGATCAAGAGCCCTCCGCTCATTTTCTGAAGCTTTTTCCATTAACATGGCATTGGAATCGACATGCTCCATAATTGAATCCAATGCAGCAGACTCAGCCTCTGGGGTATCTTCAATCACCGTGGAAGTCACAAATTCAAACAATTGTCGTGTTGTCATTACATTCAAATTTCCCGCCTTTTTGAAGAAATCATTGACATTAGCGGCATCTTTGCGAAGAAAATCCAGTGCCGCTGGATGATCCGACTCCACGCTTTGAGAAACATCAATGACATAGACCTCATTCTTGTGCCAAAGCAAGTTGTATTCGGATAAATCTCCATGGACGAGTTTACACCTCTGAAACATCCTCCTCATGATCACAATAGTCTGCACGTACGCCTCCCGTAACCGCTTCTCGCTCAAACCGGCATCTCTTATTCGGGGGGAAGGCCATCCGTTTTCTCCCAGGAATTCCATGATGAGAACGTGGGATTTGAGGAGTACGGGTGCCGGACAGGGTATTTTTGCGTTGTAAATGCGACGGTAGTTGCGCATTTCTTTTTCTGCCCAGACTTTGACCATTTTGCGGGGGTTGGATTTGCCTTTTGGTTTCGAGAAGCGAAAATGTGTGAGAAAAATGAGATTTTTCGAGTAGGCAAAGCTGTTAAGAATGAAAGAGTGCAATGGCTTCCTCAAACCTACAGTATCCCTTGCGCCACCGATGTTCCCCGGAAACGTACTTGTCCCTGTCCTTGAAAACCAAAATGGAAGTTTTATAAATTTTGATAGCATACTCCGTAATATCCGACGAAACCAAGGGCGCAAAGGTAACATCGCTAGCGCGGCTGTTATGCGAGATAGAGCCATCCCCATCGACGGAAGCAGCACTGCCAGTAGCCCAACCAGCCGTCCTTCCAGCCTTGGCGTAATACACATTGGCCTCCTTCCCGGTGGACAAGCATCCATCTATCAACTCCAAAAACCCATTACTCAACATTCGAAACAAAATCAATCTGGTGCGAGGATCGAGACACTGTTCCGAGGTCGCACGATCGTCCCTCCCGGTGTGAGATTTGCGTTTCGTGCTTTCTAGGTGGTGCATTTTCGTTACGGCGTTGGAGACGGAGTGGGACATGTTCTTTGACGATAGGTTGATCCGGGATGAGCCGGCTTCGGAGAGATGGGAAAGGGATTTGGAGGAATGCCCGCTTGCGGTTTTGAATTCTTCGTCGTCCTCAAGGAGGTCATAGAGATCTTCGTCATCATCTTCTTCGTCGTAGTATTCTTGGCTGTGTTCCTCGCCGGCAATAATATTATTTGCAACTGGATTTTTCTCTGTTTCTGCTGGATTGGGATCGGTTTGAGGCGTAGAGTTTTCATGAAGTCGGCTGATTTTGTTGGCAGGAGGTAGCGTTGATTTTTCAGACAATAACATCATTTTGGCACGCATGGCATGGATGAACTCATCGTCTGTTGTTTGGAGACTGATGAGATCATCTCCCTCCTCGGCATCGTCGAATTGGCCGGACATCATAACAGCGGATAACAATCCTTGCGAAGAAAAAAATAAATCGATTTAGTTGTCGAACTTGGATCACTAGAGAGTTTTTTTGCAATTGAATATCAGTCCAATTTCGGCGGCTTCATTATTCTCATCAGAGTTTCTGTGGTCAAAAGGGAAACAGCCTCTGAAGTGTCTGGCTGTCGACGTTTGACGAAGGCCGTTCCAAAACGAGAATAGATAATACACAATAACCTGCTCTATGGGGTCCCTTGTCACATCTTAATCAATATTGCGTATTGTACTCTCTCTAGAGGTATTGATTAATAGACGACAATTTAGTGTACTATCTTTTATGTAGCTTACTTTCAGGTATCGTTCCAGACAACTTATCATGCTACGTACAACATTATAATACTCCAATTCAGCGGTAATTTTGGACGATACTGTGGTTTTATGTACAATACCTCGTTCTTCATGAATTGTCTTAATAGAGCACTAAAAATAAGGATAAACCATGGAACATTCAATTCAACCACCCCCAACCAACCCTTTTGGATCTGACAGAGGCACAGCTCTTGATGTCATCGTAATCGTCCCGCCTCCTCCATTCATAGCATCCAAACGTCGGCGGAGACACCGTCCTAACGAAAGCCCAGAAACAGAATTGTCGACGACATTGGAATCATCGTGCAATCATTTCAATGGCGTTGTCTCATCCGATTCCTTGCACTCAAAATACAATGACAAAACTATCTCTTCATCACTAGAATACCCACCAGATTCTCTGGATAAATCCACCTCAAAACAAGAGCAGCCTGCCAAAGGAGTAATTGCTTCCTCGGATTTCTACGTGTCTTTTCCAAGTTCTGCACTCTCTTCCACTTTACTTTCAAATTCAACTCCCTCGGCCTCCTTTCTGTCTGTATCAAAGTCCAAAAAGTTTAGTTCCTTTTTCAGTAGAAATTCTTCTTTGTCGGGATCTTCGATTGATTCTGCCGGCGGTAGTGGAAACAAGAACAGTGACACTCCAAAATATGGCAAAGACGATGATGGGAGGTCATCCTGCGCTGATGGGAATAAAGAAGAATTTCAGGTAATAAAAAAAAAAAAAAAAATCAGCAATCAAGTCCCAGCGAATCAACAATTTACGAGTAATAGAAAGTCCAATGTCCAAATTCGAATCAATGGAAGATATGTCCCCGAACTCGATATGATCTTCTCCAAGAAAGGAGGGGGAAATGGATCTGACTCTGCAGATTCAACCAGTTGCCGCTTTATGAATGGAAACGGTCTGCGTCCACCGACTGAAACTCTGTACATGTTAATTGGAAAAGAAGTAGGTTCAACACGTGCAAAGTATAATATACCTCCATCCTTATCACAACAATATCCCGGCAGCGATACAATCATCACACCAATCCTAAACTATGGGAGAAACCTAATTCGCTACACACTCGTGGATAAAAATGGCACCGTCGTGGCTACCGCAGAGGCCTATCTATATCTCTGGTCAGCTTGCGATTCTGTCATCGTTTGTGATGTAGATGGAACAGTGACCAAGAGTGATATACGGGGGGTCATTGATTCGGTCATTCAGGACAAGTTTCAACACATTCACACAGGGATCTGTAAATTTTTTCATGATCTGTTGGCGGTCCGCTCATTAAAAGAAGGCGACTATAAAGAAACTTCGGAAGAGGGATACGATCAGGATGGACGAGATGTCTCTCTTCGTAGCGACGAAGAGGAACCGAGTAAACCGAATAATATAGGAGAGATTCGTTTCTTATATTTGAGTTCGCGCCCTATCAGCATCATTTCGCAAACCCGAAAGCTTCTGGTTTCAGTTTCACAGATTCATCTGGAAAATGTATCGTCGGAAGGTGTCGCAACGTCGAAGACGAACGGCGATGGATTGGCTAAACGATACAGTCTTCCACCAGGGCCCATACTTTGTCATACTGGTTCACTTTCCTCTGTTTTGTTTGCTGAGCTGGTGGCAAAAAACGTCTTCGAGTTCAAAGCCGATGTGCTGGCAAGGCAGGTAGTCCTGCCATTCGTAGCAGCTAGGGGAGAGGAATGGAAGTTTTTTATTCGAAATCACAATGTTCATGGAGATGCAGATGACGACGGAGAATTGCGAGCCAGCAGCAACCAAAAGAAAT
>JALLPE010000156.1:0-25858 GCA_036940025.1 Conticribra weissflogii
GTAAATTGTGTGCTTTATTTACAACATGGTGTTGGCAATACTTGGTATTTTATCTTTACATGATTCACAAGAGTTGTATTCTTTCCATCTGTCCATGTGACTATGTTGTCACAGAGATCAGTGAACTAAGCTGAGAGTTATATCTAGTATACCATTATGTACCAATGGTATGATCATGTTGTCCTTGTCAACTTGGCATTTTACTTCTAATTTGTTAAATGTTTTGATTTTTCAAGATAATTTGATACCTCTGTCTCTATCACTAATTCCCCAAATCCCCCTGAAAAATTTTGAATTTGGTGAACTTAGCAAGCTGGCTTAATCATCAGACACAATGAAATCGCTCTACATGAGCACATTATTAATAGTACTCCCAAATTTGGAAACGTTTTGCCCCATTTTTCCATGAAAATTCTCCAGAAAGTGCCTTTGCTAATTTCTGGTACATAGTAAATAATAATTGTGGGTATGGTTAATATGTATAGTGATTATGGCAGTAGTCTACAGTACTGATCAAGTGCTGAAAATAGTCCACAAGTAGTCAATAACAAATCCCAAATGACCCTGAGTCAGAGAGGTCTCTTTCATCTACCCCACTACTACATATGAACCAGTCTAATACTAGATGTACTTGTTCAATCATACCAATTGCTTTTAGTTGGTTGCTATTGTCTGATTGTTTGCAAATGGTATATGTTGATTGCTTAACAAAGTAAAAAATTGTTTTAGTTGCCTCCAGCTGTCAATAATGATTTTTGTGATTGTTGGTATCTATGCAAAAAGAATTTCTATAATTTGGGAAATTGTTGTCAAACATTTGAGGACTACTATTTTAGTCATTTTTGTTCACTGAGATGAATTGGGATATAAAGTTTTTGTCTGTGTTGAACCAACATGTTTATAGTCAATCATTGTTGAAATTATGAAGTCAAGGCCATTTCTACCACTGCTGTTCATTGTTTAGAGGGTGATGTAACCAGTAATTAGTATTAACTAGAAATGCATCCTTTGGAGGTATCTTGACATAATTCATATTTTCACTGTAGTCTGAAGTAGAATTAAAGTGCCTACTTACTTGCACATGAAAGTTGGCAGACCCTCCTAATACATGGTTGCTCTAAGGAGTTCCCCTAGCATCATATGGTCAGAATATTATGTAAATGTGTTTCCTTAGTACTTTATATCTTTTATAGATTTAAATAAAACTACTTTGCTAACTCTTACATGAACTTCAAGGGCACCCATTAGAACTGGCACATGAGTCAATGTGGGAATTAATACTCATTCATTAAGTAAAGAATTTAATTTTCTTGCTTCACCATTGACTGAAAAATGTATTGACAATGAAATCTGCAAAAATGAAATAACCAAATGTCCTAGGATTCTCATTGTAATAGGTGTTAATCATGATTTTTGCCAGGTACATAAATTTCTCATGCAAGTTGTCATCATACATGTAAGTCATGAAATCATCATTGAAAAATTCTGGAGAACTTGTAAAGGCCACTTATGGCACCTGCAACGGTATTGTGTGTCCCAACAGAGTAAACAAATTCTGGGCTACAACCTTTTGGGTGAATCACTACTGTAGTGCTCTACTGATTCACTACTCAATATTTCAGCCAATATACTGTCAATGTCTATAAAACCAATAAATATGCTTTATCTTTTTTATGACACAACGTATCTCAAGTTCAGTGAAGATTTACTTTGTCTAGTCAGATTTTACCTAGTCAATAATGAAATAAAGTGATTAAACTGCATTATTATTGCTCCAAAATGATGAATACCAGTTTGAATATATCTTTAAATTTATTTCAAAATCTGGTTATACAAGCCTTAATTCACATACTCTCAGTTATGTTCACTTTTCCAGATACATGGTTCATGTTTCTTGTGCTTTTGGGTTTTGGTGGTCCCATGTTCTACTACTAAATCCAAAAGAGGCATCAGTAATTTGTCACTTACCTTCAGTCAAGGTAATATTTTGGCAAGTCCAAAACTTGTTGTTATGTGTGCTTGTCCTTAGGCAGAAAAATTCCTAGTATGACTTCTTCCTCATCAATTAGATATCATATATAAGGAGTTTTTACCCTAAGGACTTGATAAGTTTGGTACAAGCTTAGAGGGATTAATTTTAGTATGCCTTTTAGATTATTTGGCAGAGGTGATGTGTCACATGTAATGAGTTTGCATCCCAACGATTTTATATGATAAATAGCAAATATAGACTTAGCCTTTTAAAATCTTTAGAACAGCCATTAATAGGAAATCAAACTCATTATTGAGTTTATCTATTTTATAAGTTATAAGTGACCCAAATCTCATTATTAGAATATGTCAAGATAGATTATTGATTTCCTAGGTATTGCCATAAATTAGACATTCTCTTTTGGAAAATCTGATGAATCATAATTTCCTACAAGGAACTGTGAGGATATGTACTTGTCCAATTTTAATACCCTAGTATAAACTATCTGTGACTCTTTATCAAGCAGAATGACATGGTCTTCAATATTACAACTTATCCTTTGCATAACTTGATTATGTATGAAAGGATCATGCAGTACTTTATGTAAATCCAGATACACAGTCACTATTATCACCTGACACTACTGTATTTTCTTGATAACTGGTTGATCTGTACTAAGTAACAATCATTAACACTCAATTCCAAATAATACTAGCTGTCAATTTTGTACAAATATGCATCATCTTTAAGTACCTTTGAGTATCACTCTCATTCCAGACACTACTCTCATAACATGAACACAGCATTTTATGTTCTTTTTTATTATTTGCTGTTTATTATTGTATCATGGGCGAAATTAAAGTGGGTTCTCAGAGTTATCATAGATGGCATCAGATGTGTTTGTCATTGGCACAAAAATCAGAGTGAAATTAACATTTTGTAAACAATACTAAGTTTTGGCATGCAATTAATTGAATAGTTAACACTAATTGAATTTGGTGTTGTGCAAATGCAATGACAAATCAGAACAA
This sequence comes from Conticribra weissflogii, assembly GCA_036940025.1. Taxonomy (NCBI): domain Eukaryota; phylum Bacillariophyta; class Thalassiosirophyceae; order Thalassiosirales; family Thalassiosiraceae; genus Conticribra; species Conticribra weissflogii. Next base: position 3,004 of record JALLPE010000156.1, read on the forward strand.
AGAAGAGTGATTTTGGCCATTGTTGATAGATAATAAAGCAAGTAACATTTCACAGGTAAGCAATGTTTATGGTGGTTTACACATCAGATAAACCAAGGAATATGATTTCAATTAACAAAGGATGAGTTGAGGCATTTGCCAAAACATGGGGCATTCAAAACTCACAGAGCATCGGAGGGGGGAGGGGAATATGAATTGAGCGTTTGGTATGGCCAAAAGCTTAGGTTGTAGTTTTGCAACATTGGTACTTGAGGAGTATTGGAGCTGGCAATACTGTCAGTAATCATGGAGGATCAGTGGAGGGTAGCAATGTGCTGTATCCAAAATAATCAATGCTATCAAGTATCTGATGGGGGTGACAATGTGCCATACCCAAAATTGATCATGGATGATATTTTTACTGGATTTTCTCACATGGGATTCACAAGAGTGATGTACCCAGTGATGAGTAATGTTAATATTCATCAATGTTAGATTATGAAAACATTGGTATAGAACTTCATAATGTGTTGAAGCAATACAGAGTAACAAGACAGATGGATTTGAGAAGTGTAGGGGGCATGTGCTTGGTACTTGCTCATGACATTGCTAATATGAGGGAGGAATGAGAATCCACAAAGAAGAATTATTGAAAATCCAGTTGAGGCACAACTGGGCATAATTGGGAGATTCCAATTTAAATTTTTCATGGATCAATACATGACAGTGAGTTATCATGTAGGGGATATGGGTCATATAAATTTCCTTATTTCTATTCTGTTATTCAAAAATGTGCTATTATAAAAAGTAATGATATTTCTTTATAATAATTCTTCAGGCTTTTTGAGGCTAGAAGATTGAAAGCTGTAAAACCCAGATTAGTTCATTCAAATTCAGAGATTCAAAGTCTTCACTGAATAAAATTGTCTCAGTTTGGTTTTGACATTTGACATGATTGTGGATCAGAAGATCATCTTTGAGATCTATGAAATGATCCAAGAGAAGGGCACATAACATGTTAAAATAATTACATTCATTTATGCATATTGTTTTGTATAACCTTGGTCATTTCTTATTGCTTGAAGTATATGGGTATATTACCTCTTAGGGGCAATCAGGATATACAATATACAGCATAGTTTCTTGTCACAGATAATTTCCATGTCAACTAACAAATATTTAGATATCATGACATGAAACATTGAAGACAAGAAAAAATTTGTTCATTGATTAATGAAACAAAAAAGAAATAAATATTTTACAACGAAAAGATGTTTTCCTAATTCAAGACTTTGCCTAAGTAATTTTCAGAGGGACACTAGGACTTACATTCATAAGATCAACTTATTTATTACTCTTTTGCAAAGCAGATCAGAATTTTTCACAATATAAAACAGTTTTGAGACTGCAGATGGAAATCAATTAGATTGAATTTTGAGGATCAAGACACAGCAAGTCTTTCTTAATGCCACTATGCAGATTGAGAAAGCATAAAACAATTATAATATTGGCAATGACTACGAGAAAATGGAACAAGAAGATTTCAACTCAGGATGGCAAGAAAAAGGATGATGATGTTGAGAATTATGACAAGTCCAAAAATGCAATGGAGAATATGATGAGAACAGGTATATGAGATGATGGATTAAAGTTTTCACAGAGAGAATATATTGCAGCATCTAGAAAAATTGCACAAAATTCATGTCATCATATCTTGTACAGAGCCAATTGTGATTAAATGTGTTAATTCCATAATATTCCACAAGTAAATATATCTAGAAAAATCAACAGTTCACTCATAATGATTGAAAGAGTATAATAGAGCATGGAAGTATTCATTTGTGAATGAATTTGTCATCCAATAAATATGTTTTCTGATATGTAAGTTGTGTATTGTTAAATTAGAGGAATAAAAGGTTTAGTATTAGTTTTGCTATTTCCTCAACTTACAAATTATCTGCTGGAAAACTTGGTACATAAAAAATCGTGTTAGTGGATCGGTTCAGTTTCCATGGCCAGCAAACAAGGATGCAAAAACTCTGCTCTGCAGTTATGACAAAAAAGATAACAGATAAGTCACAACTAGTAGTATAGCATCTGGAATAAGTTGTCAACATTTCGATTCTCTCTAGGTACCTACTAAGAACTTTTGTCATGCAGAGATAAATCCATTGATCAAAACACCTAACACACTTTGGAGGTAGTAAAAATTCTGCCCCTAACAACAATTTCGATAATATTATTGCGAGATGAGTTGGTTCAACTGACAAAACCCGGATCTTATAATTTAGATCAGCACCCGACTCAATACACTCTCAAAAAATGCAGCGCCGTAACTCTCCAGTCTTAATCCTTCAACAAAGTTCAACAAGTCTGCCATAGTTTCTATTGCAAAAACGATTCTCATCCAATGTTCCCAATCCAATAAAGTTATATTTACTTCTCGAAAGAATCAACCAACTTCATAATATTCTCCTCGCTTTCCAAAAATGTTCCAAATTCCTCAGAATCAACATCAGGGATGGCGCCAGAGACAGCGGAAGCGGCTGCAACGGGGGCGGGGGCATCCTCGATGACAGGCGCAGAAGAGAAAGCCGACTTGATTTTGTAGAGGATAAAAAGTCCAAAGTATCCTCCGATGATCGCAGCGGCAACTGTGTTGTTGTTTCCATTGCAAGTTGCGAAGCAATTTGGACGGTTTGGATTCCAGGATAAGTAGTTTCAATCGTCACATTTGAGAAGCAATTTGTTACCGTTTTTGGTGACAAGACCCCCGAATCGAAAGTTGGTTAGAATTTTCAAAGAGTAGCACGGTTTGCGGAAGAATCAGACATCAGACATAGGGCGCATGCAGGGTCATAATGACGGGAGGGTAAAATAAGAAATAATAATTGTACCCGAAGCAGAATTATTCTGCTTTTCAGCCACGTTTCTCTATCACGAGATAATTTTTCCAATATTGTCTATATGTGGCGAAGGAGATGTCGTTCAATTATTGCGTGTTCCCCCGCCCCCGAGGCAGAAACCACTTCCGGAGATGAGTTGACACGACGAGAAGGGGGGGCCAAAAACACAAAGTAACCGATCAAGATCTCGACAAAACAAACATCCTGGTCGATGAACGGCCGCCCCATAACGGAGGAATACGAAACAAACGACTACCCATCCCCGAAATGGCGCATTGCTCCCTTTCCAAGTCGACACTTACGTTGATCATCTTGGGGGAACTTGTCCCTCACGATTTTGTCGATTCCAGTCCATTCTGGGGCAGGGGCTGAGCTTCCACCCATTCGACGCTTTGCCTGTTGGTTGACAGTGGAGGTGGCTTGGCGCCTGGCGGCGAAGAGAGCGGTTCTGGCGATGGCGAACGTCATGGTACTAAGGGTTTGTTTTCTCAAGGGCGCGAGTTTTCGGCAGCAGGTGGCAAGCCGTGACAGACAGACGGATTTTGATGATTTTCATGTTGCCGGTTTCAGGTAAGACGGTACTATCTGAGGTAGAGGTGTATGGTACCAAAAAAAATATATTGAATGAGCGATCGATCGTATGATCGCTGGAAAGAGCCGGTGACGAACAGACACAAAAGACTCGGAATTTCTGAAAAGCGAGTGTTGCGAGTATGAAAGAGTCGTCGTTAGTGGAATTGTAAATATTTCTTTTAAAAAAAGGAATATTAAAAAAAGGTATCGTACGATAAAAAGTTATTTTGAGTTTACATATATCAGTACATACCTTTGAGTGCCACTGCTCACAATTCCTCCAAAGCCATAAAAACGTCTCAACTCCATTGGACTCCCATGATTGATCTTTCTGCGTAATTGAGAGATGGAGGAGTTTTCAAGTATCATGCTCTCTCTATTGCATGTTTTAGCACAATACAGTACTCTCCAGTCGCTCCTCCCACCAACAGATGATCGTTTTTTGGTCTTCTCGCACGTTGCAATGACACGAATGTGATTGTAACCATGACTAGATTAATGATCAGCAAAGTGAAAAGCGAGGAGATGTATGTCGAGGACATACTCATATGAGACCTCCGGAGCACGATGATTGAATAAACTTGTATCACAAAATCATCAAATGTCTTTCTATGATGGATCATTCGCCTCATCTAAGAGGGAGAGTCCTATCATGGACGGAGGCGAAAACGGACAAGCCGCCGTTGAATCTATTCTACAAAGTCCCTCTTGCTTCCACAACTTGAGTGAACGATCAACCGATTTTTTCAATACTAATTCTCTAATTGTCCTGATTTTTGGCGCAATATCGTTGTCATACATGTATCCTCCGTTGGGAGCTGTTTATTTGATTCCGAATATCACGGCATCTTGGGTGGCAGTGCTTCTAATCTTTTGTGAGTATCAGAAGAATGATATTAATGCTCACAACTTCAATCAATGTTTTGGATTGTTCTCGAAAACTCATCATACTCATGATATGCGTTGTGCCGTATTCTTACAGTTGTTTCTGGACTTGGAATGCGAACAGAAGAATTTTCTAAATCAATCCAACGAGTTCGTTTCAACCTATTCGTCCAGACGTACAACTTCTTCGTGGTATCAATATTCGTGTATCTAGCTTCGCGTCTCATGCTTTCAGCCGACCTCATCCCGCGAAGTTTAGCCGACGGATTAGTAATTTGTTCGTGCCTTCCACAAGCAATAAACACGGTCATCGTCCTCACAAAAAGTGCCGGAGGAGATGAAGCAGCATCGATTTTCAATTCCGCATTTTCGAATTTGACCGGGATAATATTGAGCCCGCTCCTCATTTTTTGTTATCTCGGAGTTAGCAGCCACGTGGACATTGGAGAGGTGTTCGTGAAATTATTCTTGAAGGTTGCAATTCCGATTGCGATCGGACAAATATTACACAATCTCGTTCTGACCGCAAAGGAATGGGCCCTTGAAAATAAGAAGACATTGAAGAAAATCCAGGAGACGTGCATGGCTTTCATCGTTTTTACAGTATTTAGCAAACTATGGTATAATGGCAGTGGCACTTCCGCCTTAGATGTGGTGGTTATGGGTGCACTGCAGTGCTGTGTGCAAGTTGTGTTGATGGTGTGGGCCTGGCTTTCATTGCGCCTGTTTTTCCCCGAGGAACCCAAGTTGCAGGCAACTGGCATTTTCAATTGCACGTGCAAAACCATGGCCATGGGAATGTGAGTGTAATGATCAAGCTAGAAAGTCGAGGCTCGACTCCGTAAAACATTATTTGACTGTTTCGTGAATTCCTTTTGCTCCGAAACGGTACATCTTGTACAGACCTCTGATAAACACACTGTACGAGGATGATCCGAATTTGGTCTTCTACACTTTGCCGCTTTTGATCTGGTATCCATTGACAATAGTGTTGGGTATATCCATCGCGGTCAGTAAGAAATAACGATTGTCTAATTTCATCTTTATTCGTCGGCTTATTACAATAATCTCTTTGACTCACACTTTTGACCTACAGCCGAATATTTTGATGTATGTGAAGAGACAAGAACAACGACTGCTTGCAGAATCATATGATAATGCGGAACCACAAATTGATGTGGCGGCAGGATATGTTGAGTTGGAACCTGTCGCCGACTTTCCGAGAACAACTTGAATACACGATCAACCACAGTGACTTCACTAAGTTTTTGCTTATACTGTAAAATTAAAAAACCTCTAGGAAAGCAATAGGAGTATAGAACTGAATAACAGTTGAAGACGGATTGCGATCAAGGATTATTCAATGATTGCATTATTAGTTCTCCGCAAAGTGAAAATATTTTAACACAGCATCGCATGTCACATTTACGATCAGATTGTTTGAAATCATCATCTTTTTTTTGCCACTGCAAATATGTCAGTTCCTGGAGGAGTGAAATCAAACAAACTCTGCTCACGATCATGTAGACAAAAATTCAATACATCATTCATTTTACTGATGTCACATCGGTCACTTCAGGCGTGCTTCACAATAGCTGCTGCGTACGGTATTGTCAAGTAATTTTTTCACCATTTTTGAAGAGAAAATTTGTTGCATTCTGATATTCTCAATGTTGTCGTCCGAGTAACGTCAAATACTGTTATCTCAGCAAGGATCCACAAGAATTATTACAATTCGCGTCGACCGAGTCGAAACATTACAACAAAGGTGTCATAAAATTCTCGAGTGAAAAAAATCGAGCTGATTGTGGTGTTCTTTTTTCGTCCAACTCTTGCCGGGTAACTCGCCGAGTGACATCGTCAACTTTTTCTGGAATACTACTAAGAAACGAAGAACTCTGAACGCAATATGCATGAGGTATATCAATTGCCCCCCCATCCCTCATTCGTCCGTCTTCCCATTCGAAATCGCATTTGCTGCAGCGAGCATCAATGTTGATGATGGTAGATATTATACTGTACAACCAACGCCGTTGCTTTTGTTGCATGAAATCAAAATAGATGAATTCCTCTTGGTTTTCTTCTTCTCCTTCTTCTTTTGGCAATTGTCTCATTTTTAACCACTACGCTGATGCACGCGCCTCCAATATCAGTAATGTCTCCATTCGTCTTTCTCTCCCCTTTCGGCGCTTGGTCTTCTTCCAATTGATGTTGGTGTAGTATTGTTATGGCAAGGCTTCTTCATTGCAGCATCCCGGTGGTATCTCCTGGTATTTTGTAGGCAGAAGGAGTTCTTGTGGAGCCGAAGATTCGTCATGGTTTTTCTCCGTTTGCAGACTCCGTGAGCTTTTTTCAGTATTTTATTTCAGGTCTACGACTTCGTACTTCCTACACTCCTCTCTAATAAAATATATTAGGAGTACATGTTATTGCGCAAAAAATGAGAGAGTGATGGAGGAGAGTAAGGGTATTTTTTTGTGATGCTACCTTCGACGTCTGCGGCGGCCAGGTTTTTTCGTCTGTCATGTCCTTCGTGGAATTAGTCGAGTTCACCACCACACAATACAAAAACTCTCCATATGATGCTTTGCAAGTGAGCAACAAAAGTAAGAACAAAAGCAGCTAGCAATATCAAGAATAAAAAATATTAAGAATAACAACATCATGAGAGATGATATGAAAATTGATGTGATTGTTGATGGTAAGTATATACTATTACCCATTCAACACAAAATAACATCGGGGCCATGATGTTGTCATCGGGAAGTTCTCTATCGACGAGATAGGAAATGGGCTTCATTCATGGGAAAGCACAACTGCATCAATCACACGGCAATCCACAAAATCTGATATGGTAGCTCTCTCGAAAACCAACATCATAGCAACATCATAAACACCATAGCATCCTGCTCCACCATCCAACTATAATCATCTTCCACCATGGCCCCTCCCACCGCCACATCCGCAACCACCGACCACCAAACCAACCGTGCCCACAAGGCCACCAAAGCGGGCCGCGGCTCCCGCGAAAAGAAAAAACTCCTCCAATCCAAAAAGTCCAACACCCTCCCCTCCCGCCACAACCCCCGCGCCTTCTCCGTCGCCAACGTCGTTCGCACCCAGCGCAACATCCAACGCAACCTCGACCGCGCCCAGAAGAAAGAATACGTCCCCCTGTCCGACCGCCGCGCCGCCAGGGCGGAGGAAGGGCCTCCCCCTCTCGTCGCCGTGGTGGGACCTCCTGGCGTGGGCAAGTCCACCTTGATACGGAGTCTGGTCAAGTTCTACACCAATTGCAATTTGTCCGAGACCGTCGGTCCGATTACGGTGTGCACCTCCAAAACTCGACGGGTGACCTTTCTGGAATGTCCCAATAGCACCACGGCCATGCTCGACGCGGCCAAGATAGCCGACCTGGTCTTGCTTTGCGTGGATGCCAAATTCGGCTTCGAGATGGAGACCTTCGAATTTCTCAACATGATGCAGACGCACGGTTTTCCCAAGGTCATGGGGGTCTTCACTCATTTAGATCAATTCCAGACGGCCAAGAATTTGAGGAAGACGAAGAAGTTGTTGAAGCACCGGTTTTGGACGGAGATTTACGATGGGGCCAAGATGTTTTATTTCAGCGGTTGCGTCAATGGAAAATATTTGAAGCATGAGGTTAAGCAGTTGACGTTGTTGTTGGGGAGGGTGAAGTATAGGCCGTTGGTGTGGAGGAACACCCATCCGTATGTGGTGGTGGATCGGCACGAGGACATCACGCACCCGGCGAAGGTGGAGGAGGAGGGGGAGGGGTGCGAGAGGAGCGTGGCATTTTATGGGTACGTGAGGGGGACGAATTTGAAGGAGGGGATGAAAGTTCATTTGATTGGAGTGGGGGATTTTGGGATGGTGGAGGTCGGGGCTTTGGGGGATCCTTGTCCTGTCTTTGATAAGGAGAAAGATAATCAGGTGAGTAAGCGTGAGAATTTTGGCGAATTTATTGGAATGTTTGGATGGGACATAGTGGAATGGAGTCGTATTTTAGTTGAAATCATCTCTGGTTTTGCCATAAGTATTGTATTCTTCTAACTTTTCCAAATCCCAAGTCGTTTTATCAATAATTTCTTCAAATCGATACGATACAAATCACATACTCAACAACAGACACTCAACAAAAAAGACACCAAAATATACGCACCCCGCTCCAACGTCGGGGCTGTATCCTTCGACAAAGACGCCGTCTACATCGACATCGGTCGAGTCAATTACACTAAGAAGGAAAATCTCGAACTTCCAAAAACCAACGACAAAGGAAGAGAAAATGGCGATCCGAACAAAAACGATGACGACGAAGAGGAAGACGACAACAATTATGATCCCGACACACCGGCAGGATTATTGAAAAGTCTTCAGGATGTCAAAGGTGGTGTGGATCAGCAAATGAAGTATTCGACGCTGAGGTTGTTTAAAGGTAGTAAGGGCGTCAAGGCCGGAAGTGGGGATAGCGATGATGATGATCATCATCACGTCAAAAACAATGAGGAAGGGGGTGGAGCGAAAAAATCCATCGATGCAACGAGAAGGAATGATGAGAGGAGGCCAGCGCAAGATGTCTATGAGCTTGCTGATTCTTTTCGGAGGAGGTTCAATGGTGGCGACGACGCTTCCGGACGCGAGGATGACAGTTCGGAGGATGATGATGATCACGACAGCAGCGACAGTGATGATTCCTCGGATAGCGGCGATGACGATGACTCCGTTGACAATGTAGAAAACGATGACAAGAATTCCGACGACGATGGATCGGCAAGTGAATCCGAAAGCGATGACGACGATGACGATGCATCCGAGAACTCTGACGACGATGACAAATCTGCAGATGCGGAAAAGAAAAAGACAAAGGAATGGAAAATTAACATTGCACAGGAAGCTGCCAGAAATTACCTAGCTCGTGAGAGGTCAATAGTCAATTTACAACAACTAGTTTATGGAGGTAATGATCAAACTGATTCCAATCTAGTAAGTGATGATGATAAGGTATCCGATAAGGAAGGAAGCGACGACGAGTCTTCAGATGAGGAATTTTTCAAGCTTCGGGACAAGCGTAAGCAGACTTCTAAATCGGCCAGTAGGAATGGAGACAATGGATCGGCAATAAATGTTATCGAGCTTGGCGAGAATGACTCTTCTAGAATGATGTTGGATGAAGATTCCGATATGTTGTATAACGTGGACGAATGGTTGGAAGAAGGAGAGGACTGCTTGATAGAAAGTATTCGAGACAAATTCGTCACGGGAAATTGGGGCTCTGGTCAGGATGGGGAAACAGAAGAATTCGACGATTTCGAAGATCTCGAAACAGGTGAGAAATACGGTCCGAATGGAGAAGTAGAAGACGATAGCGATGATGAACCCACCGACGGCATGACGGATGCAGAACTCCGTGAATATAATGCGAGAAAAAAGGCCTCGCAAAAATCCGAGTTTGATGAAGATTATGACGAAACGAAAAAGGGCAACGTCAGCAACCCGAATGATGCACAGGCGGAAAGCGAGTATGTCGAGGCCCTCAAACGTGAGAAGGAAGCACGATTGCAGCGCAACCAAGAAGAATTCGGCGCCGATGGAGAATCCAACCGTCTTCGTTTCGAAGGGTATCGCCAGGGGATATACTGCCGTATAAGAATCGATGGAATTCCTGCCGAGTTCGTGAACTCCTTTGATCCCACCATGCCTCTTGTCATTGGAGGGTTGACTCCACAAGAAACGGAACGTGGATTAATCCGATGCCGGTTTAAGAAGCATCGATGGCACAAAAAGATACTCAAGTGCAATGATCCTCTTGTATTCAGCATTGGATGGAGGCGCTTTCAAAGCATCCCGGTTTTTTCTACCGAAGATCAAAATGGTCGGTATCGCTATTTGAAATATACCCCAGAGCATATGCACTGTCAAGCAACTTTCTACGGACCTCAGGTCCCTCCAAATACGGGTATATTGGCCATTCAAAGGCTCACCGGGAATATACCCGGCTTCCGTATTTCTGCTACTGGCGTCGTACTCGAGCTCGATGCCTCGTCAAAGGTCGTGAAAAAGCTCAAGCTTGTTGGAACGCCAACTAAGATTTACAAGAATACCGCCTTCATATCCGGAATGTTCAATAGCGACTTGGAAGTCAGCAGATTCGAAGGTGCCAGCATCCGTACAGTTAGTGGAATACGTGGACAGGTGAAAAAGGCCCTGAGAGAAGGCCAACCAGGTTCATTCCGTGCAACTTTCGAAGATAAGATTCTTTTGAGCGATATCGTCTTCTGCAGAACCTGGGTTCCCGTTGAAATCAAAAAGTATTACAATCCTGTGACATCCCTTTTGTGCAAGGATGGTGCTGAGGGATGGAGGGCAATGAAGCCGAAGGCACTTCTTCATATTGAGACAGAGACACCCATTGAGGTGAAACCGGATTCTATCTATAAGCCGATAGAGCGCAAGGAACGTTCATTCAACAAACTTTATGTCCCCAAGTCGATCGAAGAAGCGTTGCCGTTTGCGAGCAAGCACAAAGATGAGAAAAAAAGGAAGAAGAAGAGTTATGAATCCAAGCGGGCTGTAAGTTTTCTCATCAACCGATTCGTCTGTTCGATATTTGATTGCATCTAATGCTCATATTCATATCGCATCATATTGCAGGTTGTCATGGAAGCAGACGAAAAGAAGAAGTTTTCATTCGTCCAAGCAGTGAACACCATACGAAACGAAAAACGTGCGAAAAGGAAAGAGAAGAATGCAGAACGGCGTATTGCCAAAAGCAAAGAGTTGGCGAAGAAAGAGGAGAAGCTCGACGCGGCGCGCAAGGCCCGAAAGCGACAGCAACATAGGGCAGAAGGAAAGCTGGAAGCCGCGAGGGAACGTAAACGCCTTCGCGGTTCTTAATTTGATTCATGTCCAAAAGTTATGAATGCACTTTCTCGTACGAAAATTAAAAGATTTCATTTCCATCTTCGTGATACTGCACTATATTTTGCAAAATTATTATCTCTTACGGACAGTCATGTTAGAAATATTTACTTTTTATGATACGACTGCGGTTTGCCCCAGCCCCGCAAGGGTTACGTCTGTATAGAGTAGTTGTGTACTGAATCTGTCTTCGGGTGCTTGTTTCAAACGTTGATTGATGGGTGTCTCTATTTTCAAATCAATCAAGAGTGGTATCAAGTTGCACAAGGGACTCTTGTCAATAACTTCTTGTCAATCAAACGACTGAACCGGTCCGACCAGACAATCCTCTCTATTGACAATGTTGTTCACTGTATTAGAAACTTCAATTTCAACCTTACCAGCAAAAAGTTGATTCATGAAATCCAACAGCAAACCATGAATATAATTGGATGTGTTGGAAATCATTAAACTATTCGACGTATTGGTCGCAAAAAATGAACAACTAGCGGAAAATGCAATACTCCTGGCTACCTGTGAGATTACTGGTGCAGACATCTTGCAAGAAAAAATATCTCAACCTGCAGCAACATTTAAACCTATCTAAATAGAATTCTCTACAATAAAAAAGCAAACTTTACTGATTTTCATACTCAAGTGAATACACACCACTAGTCCAAAATCAAGTACACTACCAATAGGATGAATTACTTAAGGTACAAAATCAGTAAACATGGCAAATTGTAGAAACAATCCTAGCCATGAGGTATCTGTACACTGTGATGATTCCTGTTAGGTATGGTTTGATGTTACCATGACACACAGAAAAACTGTAGCAAGACACTTGGATATCTTGCAGACTTTGCTTGAATGGGACCACTGAGGCCCAAAAATATAATTTGTTGGTCTGGATTAGTGACAAGAATACTTTACTTACAAAAGTTGAGAGCTGATATTGCCTGATATGATCAATGCACACAAGTCTTCTTGGATTCATCCTTATGGTAGGACATAGTTAAGTTAGTTTTTGGGCTCACCAGATTTACTGCATATTATTATTCACCAGGAAACTGTCAGCATCAATGGCTGGGTACAATATAACAGACCAAGAGATTCTTAGAATGGCCATTTAAATTTCTCATTGATAAGGTCTTTTTAAATTATACTGCCTTGGAGGATGGAGTAAAATGAGAGAGCATTCAATTCTCTTTGATTTCATTCCATTACCAAGGTGTCAAACCCAGACCACATCTTATCCAAAAAACCCCTGTAGAATAAATAGCCACAGTATTGAGGTTTCTATTTGCATTTTGTTTTTATTGTTGTTGAATGCTTTGAAAACTAGCTTGAACCACACAAAGATCTAGAATTTCATTCTATGACACAGTTTTTCCCTCTGTATGTTTTGTGTTGTCAGGATGAGTGCAGTGCAATTGATATTCATACCAAGCTACAAAACTAATTTGGTTTCTGTATGCATCATCATATCCAAGATTGGGAGTGTATCTTACAATAGCTTATTCTGATGATGTGGAAAATTTGATGTCTTTCCTCATTTGTCTTTTCTCTCCTCATGAAAAATGTTTTCATGACATTCATACTCATACCTGTTTTTGCCATGTGGTAATTGAAAAATAGGCAATTTACTTGTATGATTTGATGTTGTAAAAGAATTAGATAGAAAATTTGATAATAGGAAAAAATTGTGTATCAAGAAAGGAAGCACTATATTATATTTTTTGTCTGGTGTTTGTCTGATTTTTTCTAAGCGGAAATAATTGAAAATAATCTACCAAAGACTGTAGTATTGATTGCATGATATAGTGTTGATCCTTTGAGTAATTATTCAAAAAACTTATCTTGTTTCAAACCTGATACAATACTCAACATCCTCAGTGAACATACTGGACCTATTTGACTACATGTGAATGGATCCAACTGTCTTGGTGATTGCTGGCATAACATGCGAATGTAAAAATCTTTTGATTGTGGACATAAGATCAATTGTGGAATGATAACATCAAATCATTATCCCACAATTATTGTAACATTATGCAATCTCCATCACATTCACTATCACCATACCACAAATAATACAACACAGAGAAGATCACATCAATACACACACAACTCAACTGCCAAAGAGGCCGACACAGTGGATGAGTATTGCAGTAGTCAAGATGTCAACAAATTTGAAATTTGTTAATATTTTTCTTTTAATTTTTACAGCTAGATTTTTGCCATTTGTTTGTTATTACAAACAGTTTCTGCTTAGATGACCAGTACACTGCTTAAAAAATTTCATTGACCATTGCAATGACCATTGCAACTCTTGTCACAGGCCATTCACCCTCTTCATTCACCACCTCAGTCTCCTTGACATTCCTATGGTCATTTCCTAAGCTGAAAGCAGGTTGTTGTAGGGTGTGATGATGGCATGTGCGATTATGGTTGGAAGACAGTGGAATAATGACTAGACAATGAGGGAAATAAAACTGGACATATGTTTGCAAAATAAAATGGGATGATTTTGGTGTGATAGGATGAAAAATTTCCAATCATCCCAAACTTTGACTATCTTCCTAGTTGTTAAGTGATTTTATCCCACAATTATGCTTATCACAAGGTAGAAAAGTTAGGGTTTGTGTATCAAATGTTCCATTACCAGGATAATATGAAGTGTAAAACTATGATAATTCTTTCATCCGAACAAGAAGCAAAAAATGAAACAAAAAAGGCTTTACTAATTCTTTTACAAGAGCATGCTTTCAGTTCTGTTATTTTTCCTTTTGCTGAGACAAGTTCCATTATGTGTGTGAATATAACAATCATTACATATTATCCTGGACACATCAATTTCGCTCATGGTGGGACCAAAATGAGATGATGGAAACAACGGATTTTCCAGATGCTGCTTATGAAAGGCTTTGCAGATGGCTTCCCAAAAAGTGATTTGAGTGCTCCATCAAAAAAAATTTTCGATACCACAACAAAAATACTCACAAACTCTCTAATGAAATGTCTAATCACACTTAACAATCACAAATGATTAATCCCAATATCATTGATAAGTTCAAACAAATTCATTTGAACTAATTATCAATCTGAAATTGCTAAAAGGAAAAATGATTTTTCAACTAAGAATTTAAAATATGAAAAATGTATGAATAAAAAACCATTAGTTAATCAAACATACAGACTGACCTCTAATTGTAACAATACTTTACAAATCAATACAAATTTTATCATCCATTCAAACCTAGTTTGAGCTCAAACAAGAATGGAGAAATATGCATCCGTGCTAAAAAATGATAAAATTTACTGATAATGATAAATATTATTGTAGTTGAATTCCAAATAAATAGATAGTTTATCTAATAACAATGCATTATTGACTGTCAAGTGAAAAATACAATATCGAAAGTATAAAAACTGTTTAAAATCTCGAATATTATACATACCTATAAATTATCAGTGCAATAGTTCAACATAGTGTAATTGACAAAAAACTTTCTTATGCACCATGTAGATAGTTTAGTGCATACCAAATTTTTGCAGTAAAATGGAATGTCATCTACTCATAAAACTAATATAAATTTTTATCAACATATTATAAAATCATCATTGATGAGTTCAAACAAATGAAATATTTGGTAGTAACAGTGTAAAGTTAATTGCTGAATGAAAAATGATAAATTAAATATTTTTTACTATGAAATTATAATCAATGAATTCAAACAGATTTGATGAATTTTTATTGTTAATGTAATACAAATTGTTAAATGAAAAATCACCAAGGAAAAAATCTCAAAAAAGTCAATGACTATGCATTCCTAGCACTAAGCAGTGAAAAACTTTAAAATGAATTACTTCAAGAATCACACAGACCTAGTGTAAACGCATGGAAAAATTGGAGAGACAAAACATAAAATTTTGCCAATAATAAAACCAACAATAAGTTATAAATGACATCATAATTGGTAGCTACATGAAAAATATCAGATTAACACAAAACTGATACAACTAAAAATATCAATAAGTTCTAAACTTTTTGATTTAGCAATTATACAGACCTAGCTCTAATCAGGTCAATAGTTTGACAAAGAAGCTTAGAAAAACTATCCCAAGAACCATACAGGCCTAGTTTACATTTTCATGAAAGATAATTTCAAAAAATAAATGTGTAAAGGCAGCAGCAAAAAGTGACAAAAATGAAAACCTGACAAGATAAAACAAATGAAATTATTTTTTCATGAACAACCTAAAATGTCAACTAGATGAAAAAATAGTTCAATACATACTTGAAAACACTCAAACAATTCATTTCATTTGGAATTCTTTCTGTTTTAGATATCATGCAGACCCATCTCTAATCAATGCAGGAGTTTAAAACAAATTATTGTTAAAATGTTGTAACAACTGTAATGATTCTATTTAAATTCAATCAAGACTAAAAGAAAATTATGAATATAAGTCTTAATGAAAACAATGAATTCACTTCAAACCTAAACAATAATTAATTAAAATATACTGCAATTAATTGAAATGATTTTCAAACAAAACAATCAGCTAAAATTGATTGTCAATGTGTACACAGTGAAATACAGGATAAAAATGAAATGAATGAAAAATGAATAGCTAAATGAAATCTTGTCCATTGAATAATGAATTCAGAAAAAGAGCTAAAACAATCAGTGAAGAACATGGCATTGTGATTGGATGACTGTGGCATAGTGGTTGGATGATTAGGGGATTAAATGGGCTGGGAAAATGGCATGATGATGGGATGAAGTTGGGATGGTTGTTTGGTTGCTGGGGGGCCGGTTGGAATCCTCCCAATCATCCCAATCTGTTGCATGATAATTTGTATTATCGAATACCGGGAAAAAAAACGGGCCCAATCGAGGGTGGTTCAAAATTATTGGTCACAAGTGCGGCGCGTTGGCTGGACCTGGGCATGACAGAAGACGTACGGACGGAGGCATCACGGAAAAAATATCTTCACGTGAAATATGACGCATGGCCAGACGTCCATGAATCGCTCTCTTCTTTTGAAACCATTCAAATCTTTTCTGTATTTGCAGTAACATAAAATGACGACAAAGGTCGAACTCATCATCTATCCACTCAAACACATCGTCTTGATTAATTTTTTCTACATTTTCTTTTATTCTTTAGGAGAGCGGCGTCCCAAACATTCGACATAGCATCACCATCTTTTCTCCGTCCACTCAGCTTTTCCACATTGACTAGCATCATGTCCATGAAAACGAAGAAGACCCAATCGAAAAAGGCGTCGAAAGAAGAAGAGGAACGACTTCGTCGGTCTCCTTCGGAAAGCTCCGAGTCGGGAGGAGACGACGAGAGTGCTACTTCTGGCGAAGATCATGAAGAAGGAGAGGAGGAAGAGGAGCAACAGAAGCCGCAACGGCAAAATGCGAATGTTTCTTCCAAGCGAAGAGGTGCCGGCGGAGATGAAGATGACGACGACAATGACGACGACGATGACACTTCTTCGTCTTCGGATGACGACGAATCGTCTTCGGATGACAGCAGCAACGACAATGACAATAACGAGAACGACAACAAGAATGACAGTGCAGAAGAAAGCGAAGCAGAGCAGCAACCGACCAAAGAGAAGAAGAAACGCAAAAAGAGCATGGATACCACCACGGAAGAAGAGGAAGAAGTGGAAGGAGAAACCGCCGACAGCTCCTCCAAAAAGTCCGGCAAAAAGAAACCCAAAAGAGACAAAGACGAGAAAGACTCCACCAAAGAATCCAAACCCGAAGAAAAAGAAAAACCCAACTTCTTCGCCTCCTCCGACCAAACCTCCCTCTTCACCTCCCTCCCACTCTCTCCCCAAACCCTCTCCGCCCTCTCCGCCCTGGACTTCACCCGCATGACCCAAATCCAAGCCCTCTCCCTCCCTCCCCTCCTCTCGGGCAAAGACCTCATCGGGGCCGCCAAGACCGGCTCCGGCAAAACCCTCGCCTTCCTCCTCCCCGTCATCGAGCTCCTCCACCAATCCAAATTCACCCCCCGCAACGGCACCGGCGCCATCGTCATTTCTCCCACTCGCGAATTGGCCATGCAGATATACGGCGTGTGCAAGGACCTCATCTCCAACGGGAAGCACAGCCAGACCTACGGCCTGATCATGGGAGGCGCCAATCGTCGGACCGAGGCCGAGCGCCTCGCCAAGGGAGTCAACATCGTCATCGCCACTCCGGGCCGTCTCCTGGATCACCTCCAAAACACCAAGGGATTCGTCTACCGCAATCTCCTCGCCCTCGTCATGGACGAAGCCGACCGCATCCTCGAACAGGGCTTCGAAGACGACCTCCGCGCCATCATCAAAACCCTCCCCAAACAACGCCAGACCATGCTCTTCTCGGCCACGCAAACCAAAAAAGTCGAAGACCTGGCCCGCACGGCCATCGATCCCAAATCGGCCGTCTACGTCGAAGTCCCCAACGAAACCTCCCTCGCCACCGCCTCGGGTCTCGAACAGGGTTACGTCACCGTCCCCTCCGATCGCCGGTTCCTACTCCTCTTCACATTTCTCAAAAAGAACAAACACAAGAAAATCATGGTCTTCTTCTCGTCCTGCAACTCGGTCAAATTCCACTCGGAACTCCTCAATTACATCGACGTCCCCGTCATGGACATCCACGGACGTCAAAAACAACAGAAGCGAACCACCACCTTTTTTCAATTCTGCAAATCCACCTCCGGAACCCTCCTCTGCACGGACGTGGCGGCCAGGGGATTGGACATCCCCTCGGTCGATTGGATCATACAGTTCGATCCCCCGGACGATCCCAAGGAATACATCCATCGGGTGGGACGGACGGCGAGAGGACAACACGGGAAGGGACGGGCGCTCTTGTTCCTGACCCCCGAAGAGACTGGCTTTTTGAGGTATTTGAAATCGGCCAAGGTCACTTTGAACGAGTACGAATTCCCCACCAATAAAATATCCAATGTGCAATCCCAGTTGGAGAGGTTGATCGAGAGGAATTATTATTTGAATTGCGCGGCGAGGGATGCGTATAGGAGTTATTTGTTGAGTTATGCGAGTCATTCGTTGAGGGACATTTTCGACGTGCACAGTTTGGATTTGGAGGGGGTGGGAAGGGGGTTCGGGTTTAAGGTTCCGCCGAGGGTGGATTTGGCGTTTGGTATCAAGGGGGGAGGTGGAGGTGGGGGGAAGAATAAGGAGAGGAGGCACAACGGGCAGGTGGTCAAGGGAGGGAAGGGATTGAAGGGGAAATTGGGGAATGGGCATGAGTTCAGTGCGAGTAATCCTTATGGGAAGAAGAGAGAGGGGGATCGGAGGCAGTTTAGTCATTGATCAGTGATATTGAGGCACAATCGATTGGATGGATGGAATGATGGCTGTAATCAGAGTTGGGGCTGGATGCATTGAATGGAATGGAATTATTATGATAATGAAAAGAATGTAACAAATAGCAGTTTCATCATTCGTGATTCATTCAATGTGAGATTGATTAAAACGATTGGACTAACAAAATGCCATGAAAAAATATCAACCCTCGGTTGTTGAATGATCATATTGAACGCCCGCCAAGATTAAACATTTAAATTGACATGAATAGGACTTGAATTCATGAAGATTTTTATTTTTTCCATTGTTCATGTAAAGTGACGCAGTCACGCTCATCGTTTGTGATCATTCTCATACGTGCTCATTACAAAATGTAAATGTTGTTTATGGTTTGAATTATCATAATTATTGAAGGTTGCCAAATCAAGTATATCAAGTTTCCTATTCGATATCGTCATCAAGTATTTATTGCTGTTGACGCATGAATCGTTTTCGACTTCATGCCGCAAAATGTCTTGAAAAAGAAGCATCAGTGACAATTTTCAAGCACGCCGAGATGATCCGATTTCCGACATGAATTCTGTATCATATCATGCAAATGAGTTTGGAGTAAATCCAGACGCATTTGCTTCCCCACCCCTCTGCTTGGCAATGGAAAAAATAACTCCTTCGCACTCGACGCTCAAGCTTGCACCGACCTCATCGATTCGATGATGCCATGTGAGAAACTATTTTTGTGAGATCGTGACGAATAAAACATTCTGACCATCATGCACCGTCTTTTTCACTCATTTCATATCCGCCCTCGTAGTCATCCGCTGTAACCCTTCATTCGCACTCATCCATCCATCCATCCATCCATCCATCCATCCATCTAATCCCACACCTACTCGTCATTAAACTCGTTCACCTCCCCCATCCTCCCCTTCACCAACGCACTCACGCTCTTAAACCTTTCGTGCTCCGCGCTCCCCATCAACATAAACACGGCGCTCTGACTGGTCGTGATCCACGCCCCGCTCTGCTCCATTCTCTTCAACGCCATTTTCCGATCGTAGGACTGCTGACTGCTCACCCCATCCGCTAGAACGTGCACGGAATGCCCGAGTTCGAGGAGGTCGAGCGCCGTTTGCTGAAGGCAGACGTGGGCTTCTATGCCCAGGAGCAGGTAGTTCGTCCTCGGCGGCGCTCCCCCCCCTCCACCGCTCAGCGAATGCAAGTGGGAGGCGCATTCGTCGGTGAGCATGCTGAATTTCTTCTTCTCGAACACCGGACACAGAGTCCCGATGTCGGCCGGATCGGCGAAGGCCTCGGGGATGGTCGGCCCGAAGACCTTGGTGTATTGCTGGGTGGCCACCATGGGGATGTCGAGTTCTTTGGCCACGGAGGTCATGAATTTCGTGGTGTGGAGGAGGGATTCCATGTTGTGGATGAGGGGGCGGAAGCGGGTTTGGACGTCGCAGATGAGGAGGATGGAGGTGGAGGGGGTTAGTTTGCCGACGTTGCGGGCGGCGGTGTTGGCGGCGGTGGCGGCGAGGGACATTGTTTTGGATGTGGCGGTGGGTTTGATTGAGCAGTAGTAGTCGTTGATGAAAGGGGCGAAGGCCGAGGTTTTGGGCGGTAGTAGCAGTATTGATAGCAGTGATAGCGAAAGTGATAGTGATAGTGATAACAGTAGAAGTGGCAACGATTTTGAAAGGATGCAGATTTTTCCCATCGTCGTGTCGACACCTCAAGAAGTCAAAGTTATAGCAAAATTTTTTTCATCATTTTTACGAAAATTGAGGCGCGCGGTTCAAGATATAATAATATTATGAGGATCATGGAACTTTTTATCTCTCACATCTTCTTCAAGGGGCGCTCATCTCGCAGCCAGTTTTAACCAAGATGGCACTCCCTCATGTTGGCTTGCACCTTCTGAACCTCATCTTTGACATCAACCTCACTGAAGTAGATGGCACTACTGTGTTTCAATTGAATCATGTTCTTTATCATAGTCACCAGTTCTCAAAGTGTTTGATGCAACAACTGGCAGTAATGGATGAGACGGCAAAAGTTCCACCAATTTTCACAAATTTCACAGTTGCACAACCAAAGGAGGAAAATTTTATTCTATATGATTCTTTGAGCAGGAGAACCATGCAGAAAATGGAATTGGATATAATGAAATAGAATTGCACAGGTTTTAGGCCCTCACTCTTTCGAGACCAGCAATGATAAACAGAATGTATGCTAGAGCTTCATAGATCAAAAACAGGTTTTGTGTGTGTGGTTTATTCACACAACCACATCAGGTTTAGTGATTGAACAGAATCATGTGTCTTACGATACTAACTACTCTATGGCAAAGCATGCAATCATCACAGATCTAATTGTTAGACAATGTGATTGCATGAAATAAAACAACTTTGTGGAATGATGGATTAGTAGGATAAAGAGATGATATCACCTGCTCAACCAAATTATGGATCAAATGAAACTTAGAACATAGAAACTTACCTTACTGTTTTACTTATGAAAGAAACAAATTTGTTCCTCAAAAAAAAGCAAACTAGCATCTTATTACAGCCACCCAACAGACAAAAATTGTCTTTGCAGCTGAGACTGGTAGAGCCAGCAAAAACACTTGGCAATAAAACACATTTTTTCAATCTGATCCACTCTCATTTTCATCCCAGATCATCCCAACTTCCGATCAATGCCAGTCCTAAGTATGATATAACAATACATAATACTCCTACAAAATGTGAAAAATTCTTGACACATGTGGACCTGCCATTTCTGGAAGGCACAAGGACTTTGACACAAGTCACAACAAATTTTCTTGAGACAAAGAACCTTGAACTTTCCACTTGAACTGTATTACTTGAAACTAAGGGGTATCTCCACATAGACTTTCTCATCTTCTCCAAGAGTAGCATCAAGAAAGGCAGCAGTGACACCAGCTTGTTTGGATTTCAGACCAACTACATTCTCAAGGATGAGCATCAGATAAACAGTGGTCCATTGGATTAAAAAATCAATCCCTCCAAACTGTTGATCTACACAAGCACATAAGTGTGCTTCAAACTTCTTAACAGTACCCTTGGGAAATATCTTGCACTTAAAGGCTAAGGTTCCATTGATGACATTCATGTCATCTTTGTGCTCAACAACATCCCAAACACCCTTTCCTTCCAAAGTACCTATTTATCTCTCAACTTTTTTCGAGTATTCATCTGCACATGGTCCATTCATAGCTTGATTCAAATGAGAATTATCCTCTTTGCATTCTTCAGACATAGCTTTCAAGCAAAAAGGATTGACTGCAGTCACAAATATTTCGATGAAAGAGCCACTGTATCTACAATCGTTGGCAGCAAAGGTGATGATTTTTTAGAGAGGATTTTCAAGAAGATCTTCAATGGTAGCAGGTGCTAGATGCAGGGTATGCAGAACAGAATCACCAATATTATTCCAAAGATTATAGTGTTGTTTGCTCTTGAGTTTTTTACAGAAGAGTCTGGCGGTGTGAATTGAGATCTGCTCAACTTTGTTGGTTCTATGTAGACAACCAGATTGAAGTTCCAAGATTTGCTTGCTTTGACATGGATGTTCAGGATCAGGTTCATCAGGATTGTAGGAATCAGCAACTGAAGCACTATCAGGGGCAACAGGAGCACTATCCTCTTTAACAAAAGGTATGTTGGGGGGTTCTCCCTCTGGAGCATTGAGTGGTGAAATCCACTCATCATCTTCATCAGGTTAAGCAGCACCATTTCCTCCCTCTGGAACAAAGACTTGAGGTGGACAGTCTGAAGTTTCACTGTCACTATCAGATTGCTTGATCAAATTTGGAAGTAGGTCAGATGGGTCATCAGCAGTCTTATCAATCCATTTCACTCATTCACTATTTTCAGAAAGGCATTGTCATTCTTCTAGTTCTCAACAATGATTATAGTGTTCAGGTTCACTCCGTCAAACTTCATCAAGAGGAGGTGTATGGAACAAGAGGCTTGTCAATAATGAACTCATCATAATTAAAATACATGTATTGATCAGAGTCAAAGAGGTGTTTGCAAATGTCATCAATCAAAGTATCATTGCCAGTGCTAAACACAGTCTCAAACAAGTCATCAAAGATCAAATGATACTTTGGTGCTTAGTTGGAAATATTGTTGACATGTCGCAGACAAGTCTTGATGTTGGCCAGATGTTGTAAAATTCCACCGACATTTGCATTTGTCACGACACCAACATTTTG
>JALLPE010000157.1:0-12904 GCA_036940025.1 Conticribra weissflogii
TTTCTTGTTTCACTCTAATTCAGCCAGTTTAGCAAACTTAGCTGATCCGAGGTCAAATGATGTTGTAACAAAAATAAATAAACAGGCTAGTAAAAGGAGATTAGCCTTGTGCAATGAAGACGAATGATCCACGAACGGAAAGCATGCACATAATATTGTACATCAACACCAGACTGGGCTATCACAGCACGCCGTGAAATTCGCACAACATAAATTATACAAATAACAAATAACTCTATGCACACAATACTCTCTCGGTTCTTAGACGATGGTAAGTAAAAAATCAATCAAGACACCACATTGATTTCAAAAATGCGAAAAGAAATATTCGTGCTATCATTTCAACATTTAAAGTTGACATTATTATTACGAGGCAAGGGTGCGGAATGATTCAAACCGCTCCTAACAACAAATTTTGCGAGTTCAGTTCACTCTTCTAGATACAATCGTCAATAGCTGAGCTGAGAATGAAATTTAAATCTTTCACCAACCAATCAAATCATCGCAGATTACAACACATGGGGTGTGACAACAGAATTTTCCGAAATGATGCTATTCTAATTTGAACTAATACATTCGCTTCAGCCAATCCTAAAATGCGTGTTTGCCAAAGTCAACAAAAGGCAATCATCGGATGAGAAAGAATTGATAGATCTTCTTCCAAGAATCGCTGGGGTCTAACACTGAATACTCAACGCCCTTCCTAATCAATATAGCCAATCATGAAATAAGGTTGACAATCAGTTTCGTTTAGACCCAAAGCATCGTCTAAATTGAGCTTCCATTCTTCGACACCATCATATAGGTCGGTGCTTTTCACTGTATGAGAAAGGATTGTCATGACTTTCGAATTGAAAACCAAATTTCGAGGAGGCATATAAGCATTGTACCAGCATCCGAACCTGATTTCGTCGTCAGAAGCGTGTTGAACTGAAAAATGAAGATTCCACACAAATCCGTAAGTTTTGTTCCGAAACGACGCAAAAATAAAAGTTGTGAGCAGTATATGTCACTTACTTTCAAAGCTCGACGTAATGCTATCCAAAGTGATGTTGTAAACAACGTAACCGTCAAAGTTGCCTTCCCCTCCGTAGGTATATTCAGACTTGGGAAGAATGAGCTTTTGTGAAGCAGAAAGGTATCTAAAAGACTTGAAATCATTTTGGGCATTGCTGTAAGCGTTTTTGTCGATGAAGTTTGTTCTCTCGATAGGATTTGAAGAGTTCGTTATGTCGAACAAACTAATCTTCACACCATCCCAACCAGCCCACGGGTCTGATTCGTTCACATGTTGACCAATACCGAGCATAAGTTGTACGCCATCAATTTCGATGGGGTGTAGGTAAGATGAAAATCCTGGAATCTGTGATTGCGTTGGCAATGGCAATGTTATTGAAATTCGAAAAAGAAGACAATAACACCGTACTAACATTCAAAGTTGTGCTTACCTCTAGTTCTCCAACAACTTGAGGGTCGGTGTAGTTAGAAAGGTCAACGACTAAGAAAGGATCCTTCTGCTCGAATGTAACAACGTAACCCTTGTCCCCAATGTACCTCACAGCGAAGATTGACTCGTTGATTTTTCCGAGATGTTTCGTGAACCCAGTGACATTCATTTTCGATCCTTCGGTATCACCAGGGACCTTGAGAATGAATATTCTATTGGTGGTGGTGCTCACGTCGTTCCACCAGTGCCACTTAGTTGTTGCCACGCGAAGATGACCGTCGAATAAATCAGCAGCATATTGGTTGATGGGCTCTCCTGGGATCTCGGCAATCGCAAGCGGCTTGGGATCGTCACTAATGTCAAAACCCAAAATGAATGTACTAGATTCCCATTGACCGAATTCGGGATTGTACGAATAGCCCGAGTTGAAGGTAAAGGTGGAGTTTTGAGAAGAGTAAATGGAGCGGATATATCCTGGAGCAAATGCGCCTCCACGTTTGATTGGGATGTCTTGGTTTGAATAATCTGCGGCCATGTCAAATCGTGAGATTTGAACAAAGTTGGAAAGGAGATTCCCGTCGGTATTATCTTTGTCGCTTCCGGACTGCATTGCGGAGATTTGGAAGATGCTTGAACAATCACCATCCAATTCCAACTCGTCGAACAATCTTGAGGCGAATTCGTCGGTCATGTTTTGAGCGACTTCCGAAGCTTTCTTCGAGTATTCTGTCGCATTCAAGCCGCAATATTCCTTATTATATCTGTAAAGTCCAGTTGCAAACTGGGTGTATTTGAGTTGACCGGATCGTATTAGTTTCATTTGACAAATCGCACAACAAAAAACGAACTATTTCCACCTCTCTCGACTTACCTGCCAGGTGTCCAAATAAGATGTCGTAACCAAAATTCCTGTTTCATCAAAAGATCTAGCATCGTTAAACTCTCCTTTGATGGCCTTTTCGCCCAACATCGTAAGCGGACTTCCATCCGATGGAACATTCGAGATATCGTACACGCGGATCACGAGCTTCTGCCAATTGCTCACAATAGGAGGAACAGTCTTCGCTCCATCGAAAGGCATGGGTTGGTAGTTTTCTTCAGACACAATGGCTACGAGACGGTCACCTTCGAGAAGAAGTGAAAGGATGCGCGGTTTGGGAGGTTTGTAGCAAGGCATGGGGCAATCGAAGCATGGAGGCATGATGCTCATTGTTTGACGGTTCTTGTTCTTGCGGTCTTGGTACTTGAGCCGGCGCTTGGGATTCTTTTTCCCAGAGGCTCCATTACCTCCACTGCTAGTCGATGTTGCAGAAACAGTCGCATCTGCATCGTCTCCTACGACAGTTTCTTCCACAACCATTGCAATGGGTTCTGGAACTGCACCACCATAATAAGGAGAGGTACAATTCTCGTCAATCGTATCGTTGAATGGCATCTTGGTGATAGATATTCCATTTGTTCCGTTGGTCGCATTCCAGGCAAACAAGACATCCCCATATCCCGCAAAGACCCATTTTCCATTAGACTTGACAATGTCGGCTTCATCTACGTCAGAAACTTGGTTGTTGGTATCGTAGCTATCTTCGATTGGACGAGCGCCGGCAAGATTTCCTCCATCTGAACCGGAACCGGAAGAATCGAAGGAAGCGGCGGCTTCCGGAGCAGCTTCGACCTTTGCTTCGCTATCGTATTCTAACTCGGGGTATTCATAATCCGGTGTGTCAGTGCCATTCAAGTGTTCATAGCCATATCCCCAACTTGGGTCAAAATTGTCGTGGCCGCAGTTCCACGACGAATCATAATTCATTTCACTTGAAATAATAGAGTTGGCGTAGTGCTTGAGGGCATTCCGAATATCTTCCTCTAGAGCACTGCACGTGGGGTATCCATTAGTAACCGAGGGGTTGATCATACGGACCTTGGCAAGAAGAGGTCCATTAGGCTGGAGGAATTCACTGGAGGGTTCTTCTTGGATAACGGCGGGACCATCGCTTTCAATGGAAGTGCCAGAATCAGTGACTTGGTCAGTCGTGTCTTCATTTCCCCCACTGGCATTGGAAGGTTCGGTACCATCGCCTGCGGTGGTTCCATCGCTTGTACTGCCGGTGCTAGCGTCGTTTGACGCGCCATTTGGAAGGGAGCCATCCGTGGTTGTAACTTCATCGACGGCGGTATTCTGGTTGGCGCTCGTCTTCACGTTATCGTCGTTGTCCTTGTCCCCAAGAGTAACTCCCAGCGCAATCGCAATGACGACTACAGCAACGAGAAAGAAAGAGAGAGCGATGACTTTCCATTTTTTATGGGGTTGGTTCCTGTGGTACGGATCATTATTTGATGTATTTGCATCTGCTGCGTCCGTTGGTTGCACCACGGGTGGATTTTCTATGTCGCCAGGAACGTCGCCGCCTCCGCTTTCGGTCATCATCTTTGGTTGGTTCTGCGGGTAGAAAAGGATGAAACACGGGATTGGTAATTGGTAGTGTTGATTGAGGTCGATTTTAGCTTTGCAATCGGTGTATTTTGTGAGCAAGGCGATTCGACTGGAGGGTTCACAGCATTTTTATATTACAAAATTCTAGTGGGTACTCCCACATTAACTTCACGCGAACGAGGATATGGTTTTTCGATAGAAGTTCGTGGTGTTGCAGCTTGTTGTTGTTGTGTTGTGTCAAATTTGATCTTGTGGCTCGATTTTGTCACGACAACACCAATGATAACGAAATGAAATAGTTTTGAAATTGCTTTTTGATTCGAATAAAACCTCATATTTCTTAAATTTGACATATTTGCAAATAAGAACATTATTTCAATATGATCATTTCAAATACTCTTTACAAAATTTTGGCACATTTTTCATTCTTGTGGCTGTTCCTTGGAACCAGTACGATTTGTTCGTTCGAAATAAATATTGATTCCTTATTGATTTTGTTTCGGAGGCAATGAGAACTCACGTGCAGGATTACGAACATCCAGGAAGATCATATTGAATATCATTTTAAATACGGTTTTTTAAGTTTTGTCGGAAAAGAGCTAGGAGTCGTAGAATCTCTCGTTGTCACGATCACAAAAAAGCTTGTGGAAATGATTGATGAGAATTAAGATGTTTTGACATATTGAAAAACATATGTCATTCATGTTTCATTTCAAATGAACTTATTTTCTTGAAAATAAAATAACACTACTTAATTTTTCTTCATGCTTGGGAACTAATACACGCAATCTTGATGAACGGGCGCATACGAATTCTGACATAGAGGCATTTAAGATATGACTAAGCAATACGTTTTACAGGCAATCATCAAAATAAATGTTTGGTATGATACTACTACCTAGTTTGTATATCTGAACAGACACGAAGCCATTTATCCATATTATCACCTCCTGCGCAGATCTTGATTCGGGGCATGCAGCATGGATTATTTATTTTTATTGCGTAAATGACCTTCCAATAAATCCACAGTCCATTACTAGAAACCAAAACATTTCTTGTGTTGTTCTGCTTACTCGCCTCCAAAATGACCTTTTCTTCGTCGTCAACCGGACCGGACTTTCCTGAGCAGGATGGTTCTAATCTACCTCAAAGTAGCGACGACGAGAACTATCCGAAATGTGGCGCGGAAAGACCTGTGGAAGCAATTCCAGTGGTCAGCGAACCATTAGCTGATAGCACAGTAGTTACATCCAGTCTAGGGTACTTGCAATCTTCCTCTGCCTCCCCCACATTCGACAACTGTCCTGAACAAAATCGGGTGTCTGAGACACCTCCAATCAAGCCCGCACCTTTGTTTCCAAATCCACCCCGTTTATCAAGCAATGAAAGCGAAAAGAAGTCTTTCTGTTGCACATGCTTCCAAAGAAATAAGCGTTGTGTCATCGGTTTCCTCGCCATTGCAATTATTGCTGCAATAATTGCTATCATCGTGGTGGTGACACGAAAAGATCACGATGATCCAGACACTCCAGTAATTGTAGATTTCTCCACAGGGATTTCCGTCATAACCCAATATGCGGTTGATTCCGAAGTT
The DNA here is from genome assembly GCA_036940025.1 of Conticribra weissflogii. NCBI lineage: Eukaryota > Bacillariophyta > Thalassiosirophyceae > Thalassiosirales > Thalassiosiraceae > Conticribra > Conticribra weissflogii. The sequence continues at coordinate 5,473 of JALLPE010000157.1, forward strand.
CGCTCTCGGTTGGCTACTACCACGCTTACAATGTCGGTTAGAAATGGGTTGAATTGTTCTTCCATCCACATGGTAACTCTTCAATTGCCCTTGAATACTCGTGTGACTTCGTTGAAGACTGTTGCCGATGATGGTTGTACGACGAAAGGAAAAGTGAAGGAAATTGAAGAAGCGCGAGAAACTTTTTTGGAACAAACCTCACAGGGCCTGCCCAGTGCATATGTAGAAGTACAAGATTCTTTTACTTACAGTTTGCAAGTTTCCATTCCTCCATTGGGAGAAACGGAAGTTGAATTGATAGTGGAGCAGCTTCTGCAGCAGAGGCTTGGTGAAGTTGCATTTGAAATTCCCATGATCCCAAATGAAGAAGTGGATATAGTCAAGTTTGATTTGAGCGTTGTAGATATATTCGGAAACCTCCTTGATTTTGAAATTGATTTGAATTTGGAAGACTTGGAAGAGAGTTATGTCGAAGTGGACGCAAAGGGAAACTCTACCAACACTACTCATCCGAAGCCTATCAAATTGCATATTACAGATGCGCGGCAACATAAGCTCCCTCAAGTTATCCGTGGAAGGTTCAAGCCGAATGAGGTTCCCAAAGATGGCTACCTTTATACCGATGGGTCATGCTTCGAGCATTTCTTTCTTCCAACTTCGATAGAGCCCATGCCGAGGAATTTCTTTTTCCTGCTGGACACATCCGAATCTATGAGATACGACAACAAACTTGAGAATGCCAAAACAGCATTATCAAATTTCATTGATTCTCTCGGGCCTCAAGACAGTTTGACCATACAAACTTTTGCTGGGAAAGGTACAATTGACTTGTGGGGAGTCCGTCCAGTGACCGAGGAAGAAAAGAAAGATGCAAAAGACTTTATTAGCAAGACAAAAGTAGTCGATGATTATAGGATTTGGGGAACTGACTTACACGAAGCCCTCATAGAAGCATTGATTAGAGCCCAGTACAATGGGGAAGAAACTCAAGATGATACTGTTACAGTTCTTATTCTGATTTCTGATGCATGGGCATCAGCTGGCGAAACCGACCGCGCGAAGATTGCCAAGCATGTTTACGATTTGAATAAGGATGGATCGGTGAAGATATTTACACTTGGGTTTCAAGGCCAAGCTGACATGACTTTGTTGGATGCAATTGCTCTTATGAATGGAGGCATTTCTGCACCCATTTTGCAGGGAGAGGAGGACTTTGCTTCTCAGATTTCTCGCTTTTTGGAAAGTGAGCTTGGAACTATTCTGCTCTCAGATGTAAATGTCAAGATTATAGGAGAAGATGTGACTGTTATGGGAGAGACTAAAAAAATATATCCCTTGCTAGCCGAGGTATGAGACATTTTTTTTCGTGTCATACTCAGATTGCATTAGAATCATTAATATTTTATTTCGCGATTTACCAGGGCTATGAGGTTGTCATTAGAGGCCTCATCGACCTTCCTCAAGCACGAGACGTCAACACACCCATTAAGGCCATTACTACTGCTGCCACAATGGATAACATTCAGAATTGGGAGGTATCTACTGTCGTGGATTTGAGCGATCCCGCCAAATCCTCCCTTTGCTACCAAAGCTATGCACACTCAAGAATCTCTCAGCTTGTACGTATGCAAGAAGCCGCAGAGTTTCTTGGTAATGACATCGTCAAATCTCTGGTAACTTTGGTCAATTCCAACTGCAAAGAGGAAGAGTTTTCCGATTGCATCAAAGACGAAGCACTTGATTTGGCAATCAAAGCAAATGTTGTAGCCAAAGGACTGACTGCCATGGTGACTGTAGATGACGATCAGTGTATGGATATTGATGAGGCTGCTGAGATTTGCGTTGATGGGACTACTCCTGATGGCAATGAGGAGTCATACAAACCAAAGTATGGAGAATCAGACAACGCAGTCATGCAATCGTCTACAATGAGTCATGGCTATGCGAATGAATATGGATATGATGGGTATAGTTCTGCTGTCAATGACGCCATAGTCTTCAGCAAATTGGTATTCATCTTGTCCATGCTGTTGACATCGTTTGTTGCCATGGTTTAGAGGTATTCGGGTTTGCCTCGTTTTTTCTTATCGAATGAAGAGATCGGTGGTATCACTATCAGTCGAAAATGCCTTCAAGTATTAAATGATGTACTGCAGAAGTAAGATATTGTACTGTAAACCGCTTCGACGGAATCATGCTGCAAGTTATAGTGGATTGTTCATGTCTCGTGGTGTATGTTACTAAAATTAACCCTCAAACTCATGATGCTACTGTTTACCTTTGGATGAAGAATTAGCTTTGGAAGATTCACCATTGATAAAACCCTGTTTCTTTCCTTCAAATCCAGCCCGATTCCTTCCGTGTTGAGAATGCGGCCCTAGTCTCCTCCTTTTACCTTTTTCCTCTCCGTCCTTCTTCCCTCTGCTGCCGTCTTTTTCTTCATCGGGGTCAACAATCCTCTTGGAACTCAAATTAGCTCCCACGGTACCACCTACCTTACGCTGATTCAAGTTATGGTTGCGAATCTGCTGCTTTTTGTCCGCGGCTTCTTTGGCTTGTTCAAGTCTTGCTCCCCACGCTTTGACGCTGGCTGCTTTCTTTTTTGCTTTTTTCTTCATGGCCTTTTTGAGTAGCTTCGGATCAGTAGTTTTGCGGGAATTGGTGCCACTGTTGAATTGTCGTGTTAGTTGAAAGACATCGAAATGAGGTCCGGGGTCTTAACTCAGAAAGGACGCAAAGCACATAGAAACAAGAAACATCAAGCAATCAAACTTACGCCGCAGTTTTTAATGCATCTCCCCACTCGATGTTTCTGGCTTTTTCCTTATCTTCTTCGTTTTGGCTTTCTTTCAACTCCTTCAATCTAGCCTGTTTCCTCTCAGCATCCTCCAATAACTTCTCCAAAGACTTTTTCTTACTCAGCTTAGGATTCATACTCTTGTTATCAAAGGCAGGGTCCAATTTCGGTTTCAAACCAGCCAAACCTTGGAAATCGATGGTTGCCAAATCCTCCGCAGCTGATGCACCATTCAACCCTTTTCGTTTCCCAGCATCTTTAGGATCATTTAATTTACTCCCACCTAAATTGACTACACGCTGTGGTTCGTTTTTCATGTGGTCTCCCGAAGCAGTCGTGGCCTTTTTCTTATTCTTTTGTTTGGCCGCTTCCTGACGTTTTCGTTTCTCTGCCCGACGAGCGGCGCGTTTGCTGACTAATGATGGGGCTGATGTGTCAGGTTGGGCGTCGTTGGATGCATGATTGTCGTTTGGAGAAATTCCAGAAGCGGCACGTTTTTCGGCCATTTTGGCATGTAGTTTGGCCCGTAGCATTTCAATGCGGGAGGCGTAAGAATTGGAGCCATCGTCGTTGGATTTCGGTTTCGATTGTGAAGGTTCGACACCTTCATTTTCTTCGCCGTCGACTTTTTCGCCGTTGCTTTCTTCTTCTTCTTCGTCGTCGTCGTCGTGCTCGGCCATGGCAATGTCCTCGTCATCGGTGCTGTCGTCCGCATCGTCCCTTTCTGCCTGAAACCTTTTTTTCATCTCCAAAGTAGTCTCGGACTTGTGTGGATCAAATTTATCCATTTTGGCAAGTTTATTTCTAGCCCTCCTCGCCTCCTTGGATTCTTTGTGTTGCCCCTTAAGGTATTTGGGATGGTAAGCGTCATCGCCCGATGCCCCAGCGACGTAAAGGCGCGCGGGAATCATGTTTACTAGATTGTCGAAAAATTCATTGTGGGATTCGAGTTCGGATAGGAGATCGGATCCCTTTGGGCTGTGTTGGGGCGGCATGGTATGATAATAAAGTTGTGAGGATAGGCAGTAGCCCTGGTGATAGACAAAGGTTGTTAGGATATTAGTTGTGGTCGAGATATTGTTTTTTCATTTTTCACGGTTGTTCCTCTAAATATTTTTTGCGATGAGGCCGTGGATGGTTGGTTGGTTTGTGGTGGATCCTTCGTCTGGCCATGGAAAATATTATGTACAGGCGCCCATCGGGGTTCGCATCGAGAAGTCGGACTTCCTTTGATTCTCTGTCCCTTTTGGTCATGGTCGTCGGCTTTCACTTTGAAGAGGTCCGTGAAAAATAATTGAAAAAATGAGCGGTATGGTACTACATTATCGTTGTTCGGTGGTCTTGATAGCAAGAAGAAAAAATAATAGATAATCTGACCAATTCACTGGTCTTGATGGGGATTTGCTTCCAGATAGTATTGTGGTGTTGTTCCTCATAAAAAGAGATACTAATCCAGTCATAAATCTATTTAAACAACTTCGTACCTACATAGATATATTGTTAAATCCGATAAATAGAAAAGAAAAACAATGGAAAATCCATCCCCAACTGAAGACGTGGAAAATCCAGTTAACGTGAAATGAAGCAGGATCCCGAAACAAAAACTCTGTTTTCTTTCTTCTACTTTCTTCCTCGTCTTGATAGCCATCGCAATAACTCTGGGTGTTACACTTAGCAAAGGCGATGATTACACAGATTCAAAGGCAGCAGAAAAGAATTATTACGTGAACTTCACTGAAGCAGCTACATCAACTACTTCGACCACCATGCCTGCAACTACAACAACCATTAAGTCAACCAAAACGGGTCACTACACGAAATTACCAACAACGATGACGCCCAAATCAATATTTTTAGAAACAGATGACGGTACAGTCGAGTCCAAACCCTATTCCTCTTGCGATAATCTCAAGGTTGAAATATTGACAGCAGTACGAGATATGGGAAATTCAGTTATTTCTGAAGAAAAGAGCAACGATTGGTTTGCTAAGTGCGATCCCGAGGACACAACACTGCGTTACCCTTGGTGGTATACAATGCCTACAGCTCCAGTTGACACTACCACAAATTCCCCGTCATCCGAAAAAACGCAACGTGACGCGGAAATTGTCAAAACTCATGGAGATTTAACGTTTGCTGGCTATTCAGACGTGTTGTTCGCGTAGAATTCGTCAAAATATGCAGAAGGCGTATCCGTGACACCGATCGCGTCTGAGTGCGTAACGGAGACAGGAAAACGTGGAAGAAACCTTCGACAATATCCATCCGCAAACACTAAAGATGTATATGACCGACGCAGGAACTTATTTCGTGCTAATTCGGTCCAGCAATACATCTCAAAGCAGGACGAATGCGCTCCAATTAACTCACGACCAGTCAAGCTCCTCGCCCTTGGTGATCGGCTGGTGTTGATCATCTCCGAAGAAAATGCCAATCCATCGGATATTTCCAACCACTCCGGTGTGCTAATCAAAGTCTATAACATCCCCAGCGTACCAAACGATTCAAGTCCGTTGCAGTTGCTGGGCTCATCACAGATTCAAGGCACTTTTGAGGTTGCTCTCAACGATGATTCCAAAGGATATATAGCGTCAAAATTTCCAATCAATACATGGTTTTTCAAATCATCAAAGGAAAGCAACAAGAGTGTAATTGAACAACTTCATTCAATTATACCATTTTGTCAACAACAAAAGGACAAGCAATAGCATCCCAAAATTGTCTGAAGTGTTGACATTGTTGAGGACATTAGTCCATTGATTTTGCTCCAAGGTTAGTTAACTTCATTTTTGCATAAAATATAAAAATCTCACAAAAGCTTGGTCTACAATGTTGTACTATACCTTGGCTTGCCTGATTGAAGCAAGTGAAGGAAGAGGAATGAAGAGAACAAGTGACATCTTGCTTGTTGTCAAGACATTGTCATGAGTGCTCTTCTCATTCCAATTGTAGGGTAACCAAGCTGTGTGAAATATTGATTCTTCCCTTTACTTCCAATGTCACAAGCATTGCCAATATATACCCAAGAGGTTTTGAATTTTTCACATCAAGGGAAGATTTTGTGAAACTTTTGGGTTTTGTACACAGGTTTGCAATGCAATTGCAACAATGGGATCAACAATGAGAATATGTTGAATGTTATCTTGTCATTCATGATTCATCTCTATCAACTAGATAGTGGTATGATGCCAAGAGTATCTCATCCTTCAAGCTTCACAACCCTGATCCAACCAGGATGGTTGCAGAGAAAAGGGAAAAATCAAGCAAGCATTGTGAAGTTTTTGTCTTTGTCAACCCACTGGAGAAAGAGCATCTGTAAGAAAATTTTCAAAAGTATCCAGGACAAGGACTACTTTTTGCTTAGAGAAATTGACACAAGCATTTAGTACCACCTACATAAGTACATTTAGCATTTAGATATATTTTATCTCCATAGGCATTGGGTCAATCATCACCATTTTTGTCAAAAAGATTCATATGATCAGTCAAATCAACTAAGCTGACTCTTCATCATCCACAATCTTACTATTGCCCACTTTTCATTTACAGAGTAGTTCACAATGTTATCTTGTAGTCCCCCAACCACAGACCAAATAAATACAACAAGATACAGGTCATTGTTCCCATCAATTGAACCCACTCCTCCCAATCAATATTCATACCAGTTGCTGTAAACAATAAAAAAAAATGCAATTGAGCAAAAATGAACATAATTAGACCTCTTTCTCAAATTGCAAATGGCTTTGACACATATCAAACTTATCCATTTCTCACAAACATTTAGAAATCCTTATTTCCTCTTCTGTCATAGACTATCATTTGGATTGGAATACTGAAGTAAATTGATTGCTTTAGACAAATCCAAGTGAGTCAAAATCATGTACAGTTGAACCAGAGAGCCGCTTATTACACTGGAGTAGTGAACCCTACTCATCAGATGCCTGTGGCACTTCCAAGTAACATTTGTAAAAACAAATTTTGTTCCATCAAACTTGGTATGTGCCTGGACATCCTATACTTACTATTGCAAACCTGACTTTCTTAACAGTGAATTACCCACCCTGTTTAGTTTCTCAAGTGTGCATCCACTCAGAATATTTGCTTCAAACTTGGACAACACCATGAGTCTAGGAAAGATGAAAGATGGTTAGGATTCTTACAAACTCCCACCAGAACAGGGGCATGAAAATTGCACTTCAATCAAGCATAATCCCATCTTGTATACATGAAGCATCAGAATTAATGATTAAGCAGGAATCAGGTCAGAATCACCATATTTACAGGCACTTACATTATGTTGATTTAATTATCATCATTAGTAGTAGCACATCATTTACAAAAACATGTTATACATTTTTTACATCCAAAAGACATTGCTTTTCACTTTCATAACTTCATTATTGGATATGTTATAAGTCAAGAAATCTTTTCAAACAAACAACATCAAAGGTGCCCATCAGATGTATAGATATTAGTAACTTTCTAGTTAGCTGGATGGAAGTAGGTGACTAAATCAAGATTGAAATTTTTAGACCAAGATACACCCCACTAACAGCTGCTGATAAAGAATAAAGTCCATTGTTCCCCAATCATTATCCCTTTACGGCCTATCGCATACTTTTGGTATGCGATAAC
>JALLPE010000158.1:0-22460 GCA_036940025.1 Conticribra weissflogii
GAGCAAAAACAATCAATCGTTGTACGATTGCCTCTGTGGCCCAGACCGACCGATAGAACCCCACTATTACCGTAGCAGAGTGTTAGTACTACACAATATAGAAGAATAAGTTTCAATATATCAACATCGCTTTGTGTTTAGGTTCATAACATGAGGAGTACGATACCGATAATGATCCATCCGTATTTGATTATTTTTGAATACAAATACATTTGGATCTAAATAAGGCTCTCTATGAAAACAGGTAGGGACACCGACAAAAACAATATGGTTTCAGACCGATGTGATGTCGATCAGAAAAGCATGATTTGGATAGCAGAAGGCACGGAACCACAGTCCATGTAAAATTGAATGATCTGCATTTTAACTGGTATTATTACATCGTAATTATAGTACGCAAAACCACACTGCCTAATTTATGAAACGAGGAACAAGTACAAAACTACATGATATCTTTGAGTTTTATACACATGAAAGAGAGAAATCATGCAAGCACGTTGTAAATAAATTTGCTCGTAGTACCTCCTACGTAACTTATCCTAACACATCAAAGTGACACACACAAACCCTACCCTCATCACCAGCGTAGGTATTTTTACGCTCTTCGCCAGATCCTCCGCTCTATCGAGAGGAAAAAAACTACCTAGGAGACATCCAGCGGAAAGCGGAATCGATTTTTATTATTATTTTGGTGTTGTCTTGTTCATTTTCCCCCTTTGCTTGGCTGTGCATACACCAACTCTCCGCGATCAATAGAAAACTTTTATACCGAACACTATGAGCTCGGGAACCGAGGGAAACTATCAACACTTGAAGGCACTCATCCGCCACGAAAACAACCCTGTCTATCAGAGGAAGTACTACATGTCGAGGGAGTGGCAAGATGAGCTCCGGAAGGAAGAAGTGACACAAGCTACAAACACTCGTTTTCGACGAGATCTGTCAAATGAACGAGACTCTCCCCGATCTGTACTTACGATCACATCATCGAAGTTATGCCCCACGTGGAGGGAGAAAATTTGCGAATGGCAATACCAAGTCGTCGACCGCTACGATCTCGATCGGGAAATCGTTGGCATTTCCACTTTTTATCTCGACCGATATCTCTGCATGTTTTTTGCCGACGAAGATCTCTTCCAGCTCCTCTCCATGACATGCCTCTATCTTGCAATTAAAATCCACAGCCCGATCAAGTTGTCAATCGGTTGCATGGCCAGGCTTGGCCGCGGTTTCATTTCCGTTGCGCACATCACCGAAATGGAGATTTGCGTGATGCAGGCATTGGGGTGGTATTTGTACCCGCCTACTCCTATTGCATTCCTAGACAACTTCTTTCCCATCATTTCACAAGATTTGGGGGAGAATAATAGGTCGGATTTTGTTGATGTATACGAGTTTTCGAGATTTTTAGCGGAGCTCAGCGTCTGCGCATATCCTTTTGTAGCGGCGATGCCTTCGTCGATTGCCATCGCAGCGATATTGTTCAGCATCGAACACTTCCGGTTATGCGAGGAAACAATAGACTCGTTCGAAAAAGTTACGGGCACCTTAAATCTCGATATCGACTCATATGAAGTGGTAGAATGCAAGAAACTCCTTCGCAAGGTTTACAAGTCTGCTGTTTCACAAGATCTTTTAGCCACCAGATAGATCATACTTGATGAGTAAAATCATCATTCCAACGCCTCCCGGTCAACATCATTATTTTCAAGCTGATTTTCATTATTGTTTAAAATGAGGCAGTTTGAATAAGAAATCTCCTAGGAAAAATGTACAGTAGAGAGATGGAGTTTTCGACTTCGCCTCGTGGCGTAAGAACATTGACACTTGTATCCATTCTAATAGACATTCGAGCGAAAAAATGATGGGTACTACGACCTGTGACCGTGAGTTCTGAAAATCTCTAGTCTCCATTTGAAAGCTTTTATCAACTATGACAATAGCCAAGAAGAATGAAATGTTTAGCCATAATTCCAATTGTTACCATTTACAAGTATACTGCAATCCGCCATTACTTTTATCATGATTCGCAGTTTTAGTGACTATTTTGTGAACGCAATTATTACGTAGTATCGTTCAACAAGAGAATATCTCTCGGTACAATAGATGAGGAAGTATCAGAAGAAGAGATCGATAACGTCCAGCAACGCCAATGATCTCCTCCTGGCACCAGACAAAAGCATAAAACATTTTCAAGTATCATCAATGGAGTAACCGCCAACAGACGGAAGACTGCCGGAAGGGTTGCGGAACAAGATAGTTTTGACAGACCTTTCGTTTGGAACTAAATTTTATATCATTTTATAACATCATATATCACTTGTACTTTCTTCTACTGTGCTAAGTACAATAGATAAGATCTGATAAAAAAAGATTGATATTTTTATTGTACTACGTACTAGTACCACACTCTTAATAGTTTATTTAAGTTTTGAATTTTTGGCAACCACATCACACAGAAGAACCTGTCGGTGGAATGACTGCAGATCAGACATTAAAATGATGACAATTTTATGCTCGTCAAGAATTGTAGGAGTACAAAATAATACAGGTCTGCCTTACGTGACCGCAGTTTTATCTTTTCCACTTACCGAATTTCGAGGATTCCAGATTCCCTGTCCTTTTGGTTGCACCCAGAATCATGAGATCGTTTTTGTCATCTGTGCAAGCTCTAGGGCTTGGAATATAACGCGATGGGCAAAGCTAGTAAGCTGGACAACTTTAGCAGCAAGCTGGGCAACCAAAGCTAGCAAGCTGGATGGCTGAAGGTTTCTGAGGCCTTTTTTGCACCAACAGCTTTGGCACCATGGTTGATGGACCTGATCAATCTTCTGGGGGCAATGATGGTTTGTGTTACTCCAAGTTTTTGCATTTCCTTTGTTTTTAGTCTATAAATTGTGGCATTGTTGTCATTGGTTGTGTTTTTTGTGGTGTTGAAATTGTTTTGTTAGCAGAGCCATAGCCGTTGCCTATTGGTTCTTTGGAGGGGCAATAATGGTTTGTGTTACTTTGTGGTTTCCTTTGTTTTTAGTCTGGTGAATTGTTGTGAGTTTGTCATTGGTTGTGTTGTTGTACTGCCATAGCCCTCATGGTTTGGTATGATAACATTGTTTTTAATGTCATCCATTTTCTTTGGAAAAATTCTTTGGTTCTTGATTGTTTTGGATTTGTGGAGTGTTTGGTGATGGTAAAACTGCAGTGAATTTTGGTTGATTATTGTGTGTTCTATTTTGATGCTTGTCATATTTTTATACTTCAATTTGTTTTCATGCAACAACTCATCTAATTCACAACATTATTTTTTATGTTATATTCTGTTGTCCTTGGGTAATATTTATGATGTATTGGCACCACCATGATTTTATTGTGGTTGATCGTTGTGAGTTGTGTTTTGTGTGTTTTGTGTGTGGTTTATGTTGTTATACTTGGAGACATGTCCCCTCAATGCATCATTCACAATATATCCAACAATATTGTTACTTGTTTATGTTGGATTGGTTTTGTGTGCCTCTGTCCCAGAGGGTGAAGCACTGTTTGAAGGGATCCTCCCCCCACCAAAAAGGAAGAAGAAGGATGATTTCACGAGGGGGGGGAACTCTTGCAATTTTTTGTTTATTTATAATTTTGCCTAGAAAAAGCTGCACAATTATATATTCCTCATCCCATCTACATTCTTTTTTGATACCTGCCAGTAGTTCATAAAGGTCTGGATTATCTGATGATTTTGTTTTGGTGTTGGCAATGTGTTTTTCGAGGAGGGGGTGTGATTTTATGGGCAAATTTGTGATATTTGTACTATTTTGGCAAGCCATGGCAATGAATTTCATAAGTTGTTGCCTCATATTCTTTCAATTTTTAATCACACTGGAAGTAGAGGAAGGTGGAGAGCATCCAATAATTTGGTTTCTGTGTCAGCAATGTGTTTTTGGAGGAGGGGTGGATGATTGTTTTGTTGAAAATGATATTTTTCTAGTTTTTATATGTGCAGCAATAAAATTATATGTCCTTTCCTTGTCTGCTTTCAATTTTAGTCACATGCTGAAGTGGAATAATGTTTGAAACTTGCAATGCTTTGGTTTAGGTGTTGGTGATGTGTTTTTGGAGGAGGGGTGGATGATTATTCTGTTGAAATTGATGTTTTTCTATTTTTTAAAGGTGTGGCAATAAAGTTGTATGTCCTTGCCTTGTCTACTTTCATTTTAGGACACATGTTGAAGTGGAATGATGATTGAAAAGTCCAGTGCTATGGTTTTGGTGTCAGTGGTGTGTTTTTGGAGGAGGGGAAGGTGATTGTTTTATTGGAATTCATATTTTTCTAATTTTTAATGGTGCAGCAATGAAATTATATGTCCTTGCCTTGTCTACTTTCATTTTTGGACAAATGTTGAAGCGGAATAATGTTTGAAGAGTCCAGTGCTATGGTTTTGATGTCAGTGATGTGTTTTTGGAGGAGGGGTGGATGATTGTGTTGTTATTTTTCTACTTTTTTCAAAGTTTGTCCACACAATTATTTATTCCATCATAACATTCCCTTTACACACCATTGCATACTTTTGGTATGTGATAATGCAAAAAAGCAAGTTTTTACATTTAGCACCAACACAAGGCTTCAAAACCTAACTAATCCAATATGATCCTGAAAGCTGAGTTTATAGGCTTCAATTGGATATCAGGTAGGTCTGACATGGTTTAATTGGTAAAGAGTTACCATTGCTCAAACTTTGATGTCAGCAATTGAATTGGAAAAAAATAGTGTTTTCAGTCAGAGCAATCACATTTTGCTGTTCAGAGCAGACTAATAAAATATAAATTTTAGTAACAATTGTACGAGGTCTCCTGCAATTATATTTAGTTATTTTTACATTTTTTCAATCCACCTGGCAATAGAATGCATCGTTAATAAATCAAAATATAAAACCTAAGTCAACAATTCACCGCCCAAACCCTTTCACCACATGCATAATGAAGCCACTTGTGCATTTTGGTTTGGTTTCTCTAGGTTGGGGAGAATCTCTGCTTCATTTCCAACAAGGGTGTGTTTTCACTAATAAAATTGCGAAATCACACATAAAAATCTGATGTTATTGTATACCAAAAGTATGTGATAACACTTGTTTGTAAAGGGATAGTTTTATATTTCTTGAGTGGAGTAAAATTTCTTCCCCCTGTCTTGGCATTGATCTACTCAATGAATCACAGTTTTACATGAGCATGCTCATAGCATTACCAACTGCATAATTGCAAATTTCCCACAAAATCTCCATTAATGCATTGTGTGCCACCTGTTTTTTCAACATTTTCAGCACAAAGGGAAAGGCCCTCCAATCAATCTACAATCTGGAAAACTCCTCAAACCATTAGCAATGAACACCCATCATTCTCACTTTGAATGAAAACAATTATTGATGAGATGAGACTAAATGATATTGCTATTATTGGTTTGATCACCAAACCTCCACTCTATCCAAATATTCATAAATCTCTCAGCCTTTATGTCTGTGTGTACCCATGAGTTTCTGACATTTAAAAATTTTACTGCTCTTTCATTGTCAGATCTGTTACTTGCAATGGATGTAAAGGATTAGAGATCACATTATTAAATCTTTTACTATACAAAGGAAATGATAGTTGCAGTACCAGATGCTACCCACTTCTCCATTCCCCTTTTTTGCAATTACCTGTACACAAGAAATTTGTAAACAAAATAACTTCACAATTGGCCAAATCCAATTCTTCAAATGCCTACTGACATTAGAGATAAGATAAGTATCATCATCTGTGTATTTGTAGTCACTTACATCCCAACCCACAAATATCTAGTGCCTAATCACCTCATACAACTGAACAAATTCACCTTATTAAAAACAATCTTCATCATAATACTGGATGTGATTTGCTTGATGGGCCACTGCAGCTCCAAATTCATACAAAGAATTTTGTCATGTTCCACTGTAAAATCCATTTCTCATCATATTTGTCAATCCACTTAGGTTTTGGGTAACCTTATCCTTGTCAAATGATGAAAGCACAGACCAACATGAGTCTATAACCAATTGATGTTAAGCTTATAACAAAAAAATGACATATTGTTGGTTTATTTGATTGACTCTTTCAAAGTAATTGATCAAAAATTGCTTTGAAGAATGATAACCACTCTTACTACTTTGTCAATGACGTGCATCATAGTTGGATTGCTTGAAAAATTTGCATTATAGATGATTGTGACATTAAGAGGGCATAATAATCTCAGTAAGAAACCAGGGACTTCATTTTGCATTCAGAGAAACAAGGTTTGACATGTTGTGATTGTATTTGTGGAACCCCTTGCCTTTGAACTTTTGCTTTTGGAGGTTGCTCTTGAAATATCTGGCTACAGTCTTGTTTGCTGATGCAATTGAGAGTCCTAATATTTTTAACAATAATCTCTTTGATTTCAGATTTTAGCTTAAAGTTGGCTCTTTGACATGAATTCCTGTACATTCCCAAAGTGTCATGTTTGTTGATATTATTGTCAGTCCTGACATTTTTAGTAATGGTCTATCAAATTCAACTTGTTAATTCAATTTTGTTCTTCGGAATCAATTTTGATTTATTGTTGAAGTACCAACCATGCTGATATGACTGATGTTTCTACTTGTTTGTGACACTCTCGTTCAATATACATCTGAACATCAAATGACATGTCACCCTTGTCTATGTCCTCAACACAAGACAAAACAGATTACAAGATAGTCTGTGTGCCCTCTGCTGTAATTGTATGATGTTGCTACACACAAACTATTTCATCCATGTCATTTGGAGTTTTCAAAGGGAATTTTTCTTGTTGTTGGACCAAGGCAATTAGATATAACAGTAAGTTCAAATGATTGTCTGTATGACTTCTCATGATATCTGAAGAACTTGAATGCAGCAACTTTTATCTGTTTATTCAAACACCAAATTTCCCAAGCCCACTTCTATCACAAAGTTCCTCTCTTAGGATCACAATGCCTGCATGATACTAGATATCCTGTTGTATAATTGCTGTAGATGAGAATTCATTGGGTTTGTCAGATAAACCAGTATTAGGCAGGTTGTTGAGGTTTGTAGATATTGCATTCCTTTTGGAGCAGTGGGAGTAGGGTTTTTGTCCTTTTTAAATCTTTTCTTCTTTGGTTTTGGAATGGAGTAATTTATTATTGAAAGATAATTGCAGCATATTTGTAGTCTTGATTTGATTGGGATTGATGATTGTTAATGAATTAATTACGCAAGCCTTTGATTCTGTTCATTTTGGTCCTGTTTTAGGTTCTTAATTGTGTGGTCCATTATTGTACTGACCTAGACTTTGCTGTATTAGTGATGAGATGTTTCAATTTTGAGGTCAAAGCATTGTCAGTCTTACTTTGACAAGGTGATATTTGCGTGATATTCCAACGTTTCTGTTGTTGAGTTGCTGGCAGAAAATGGTAGTAATCCACATGTTGTATTGTTGGTGCTATACTAGGTACTACATTCCACCCACAGTGTGTGTTACCAGCAATTTTTAACATAAAATAATACGCATCAGCAAAACGGCTTGATAAAAGCGTTCGAGGCAACAACATAATAGCAGCCCCTTCTACCTAGGTAGAGAAAGAACCTTTTGTACTGTGCCATCTGTCCGCACACTTCCGGCTATCGAATCTGCGAAGGAACAACAGTAATCAAACGCTGACGATGACCCCGAACCCGCGCATCATCCTCCTCACCATCGCAACTCACGGCGCCCTATCCCATCAGTGGAAACCTCCCTCCTCTTCCTGCCATTCCATCCAGTCTCAACGCGGCCACAGTCCTTCGTTTTCACGCCACCAATCTGCCTTTGTCTCGTCACTTCCGCGTGCCATCACACGGGAATTAAAATATCCCCATGCTGATACTCCATCATCCACCTCCTCACAAGAAACACTCCTCAACGCCGCGTCATCTTCCAGAAAGAAGAAAAAATCAAAATCATCTTCGTCCAACTCCAGTGGATTTGGCAAAATCTCTCCTGCCAAACCCGCTCCCAAAAACTCCAACGACGGGGCCATAACCTATCCAGAACTTGAACCTTCCGTCCGTGACACGCTTATTCCTTCTCACACAGACTTCGAAAACGAAGAAAATGGGTCCAGCTTGGCAGAAGAAATATATGATCGCTTGGAAGATATTTATGGGTTGGAAAAATTTAACTTTGGAGGGGTTGGGGCCATTTACAAATCTATCGCAGTGGTTGGCTCAAGTAATCCTGCTAAAGATGGGGACGGTAGCAGTGATATTGTATATCCGGAGTCAGATTCCCTATTCAATGACATTCTGACTGGGATTCCAAGTAAAGGCAGCGAGAACAATAGTCCAGCCAACTCTTTGGACGATTTGCTATCTCCCGCCTCTCTCATATCCTCAACAACGCAATTAACTGATTCTACCTCCACTTTGTTCCCTAACCTTGAATCCAGTCCGTCATCATTAGCATCAACATCAGGCAGCGAATCCAACGAAGAGTCATCCTTCGATCTAAACTCCCTCCCACCCTTTCAAAAATTCCGTGTCCTTCACACAGACCCCATGGTCCTCGCCATAGACGACTTTTTCACCCCCGAAGAATGCGATAGATACGTGCAAATCTCGTTAGATTCGGAAGAGCAACAAAAAACGGCATCATCAACCTCGCAAAAAGATCCCATGTTGAAACCGCTCCTGTTAGGTCAATCCCAAACAGTCGGGAAAGATTCCCGTTCTAAAGCGCAGAGGACGAGTACTACGTGGTTTCATTATTATGAGGGTGTACCGGAATTGATGGCCAAAGCTTCGCGATTGTTGGGGTTGGAGGGGATTGAGAGGTGGGAAGAGCCCCAGACTGTACGGCAAGTTAGAAATTACTTTTCTGTATCATTGTTTCTATTGTGATTATCAAATTTTCATGTGTCGCTTGTGAATCATTTTTATTTATTCCTTGGAGGATAGATTGTTTGACGTTTTTCTTTGCTTTGCTTTTATTTTTTCTTTCGAATAAAAATAACTGGGATGACATGAACGGTTCCACGACTACAACATTTTGATTTTGTCATATTGCAGCTACCGACGAAACGAAAAGTTCACGTGGCATCTTGACGCTCTCTCTCCCGAAGAGGCCACCAACCCATCTGGAGCTGGACAACGAGTTGCCACGTTATTGGTCTATTTGACGGAATTGTCAAAGGAGAATGGCGGTTCTACCATGTTTCGTGACTTGGTTGGAGGTGATGGAAGTGCCCCGTTGAAAATGTGAGTGATTGTCATCATGTTTTGGCTGTTGGGTTTTTTGCTAGCATGACGAAAAAAGATCGGCGCCGGTAATCATTTTATAGAAATTGTCCTATCTCATGCTACCATGTATGCATCGTTCATCATTTTGTATGTAATCAACCAAAGGAGACCGAAAAAAGGATCCGCCCTCCTTTTTTTCCCCGCCGCAGGAGGCATCCCAAGTGCACCATTCGACATTCGAACGTTGCATTGCGGCGAAGTCGTAGCAGAAGATTCCGAGGAGGAAAAATGGATTGCTCAATTGTGGTTGAGGCAAAGGAACTATCGCCCGACGGCTCCGGTTGGGAACGTTCATTGGGATGCCATCAGTGCTATTGGGAGGTATTGCGATTCTGGGGCTTCTTTGGTTTAGTTTTATTTTTGAAATGAATGGATTGTACAAATCTAGAAAGTCACTACTGATTTGCAATCCATGAATAACAAGATTTTGTAAATTTCGAACTGACGATGTGGACTAGTCTTGTCTGATCTTTTCATGGTCAACTAAAATGAAAATTTGTGCCGACGGCACGGGCACTACATCTGGGATAAAAAATAGTCGAGTAGTTTTCTAAACGAACCAAGACAGTTGCTTCCATTATTTTTCTCCTCCAACAACTCTTTAGACAAGAGGAACTTGTTGTTCAGGAACAAAATCACTGACAACAGCCATAGGCCAACGGCTCCTCACAAGCACGCAGATTCGAGGTGACAATTTCATCTCCACCACGAGCCTATTGCGCCCATGCAAACGATAAAAAGGAATCCAAACATCAGCGTTGGCCTCCAAATTATTATCTTGAGGCGAGCCAAAGCTGAATCTCCAACGTCGAAATTGTTTTCGGTAGAATTTTACGTCTTCAGGGTGGGGTTTCACAGCTTGTAACTCTTCATCGGTAATGGGATCCAAGGCAGGACTTCCCTTCTGCTCCCAAGATGCCTTTGCTTCTTGATTGAACCCGAAGGGAGATTTCTTTGATTTCATTTCGTTACGGTCAGAATCATTGCTAATGATCCCCATTCTTGGGTGGTGTGAGTATGGTCTATGATTGTACATGGATGTGATAACTTTCATGCTTGATCGTTCTCCAGACCAGCAATTCCAATGAGCCAGCCGGAATGTTCCGCAATCTTCGTCCAATGCCTTTTCACTTCCGAGGAAATCCTTTTTTTCTAAAAATAACACAGAATATCCAATATCGCCGTGACAAATCCACACGGGTTTGACTGGTCGTAAAAGACTTTTTCCCACTCGGATTTTATTGTCAGTGTGAAGGAAACCTATTCCTAGCATATCAGCAGACCAAGATTCGAGATCAGAGTGCATTTGACCAGTGATAATAAGACTTAGTAGCTCCGGAGGAATACAATCGTGTTCATCGGGCATGTTTTCGATTTCACTGTAATTGTTCCTTCTCTCGAGAAATCCAAGTGCTCTTTTACATGAACACTCGCACAAATGATCGACTTTTTTGGCTGGACGTGAATCGTCCAGTGTCGACAGAAGTTTCTCAATATGGCGCCTGCCATGGCAATGAATGAGCGTTTCAAGCAACAGCGCACATCCACCTGGTTCTGTGAAGGATCTTAAATGTGTTCTAACATAGCACTTGATGTCAAGTATGTTGGTGTAGGACCTCATGAGTAGGATGTCCTTTGGATCCCGGTTTTTAGGGAAAATGGTGACATTGTTGCTTGCTGTGTCAATTTCCCACCAGCAAACACGGCAAAGATGGCATCGTTTCAACAGACTGTTCCTCTTTTTGAGGTATGCGTCCTCTTCTTCCGCCGAGAGGAAATGTTTCGTCCGACGACGCGCCATGCGTTGATCCATCTTTACCAAGGCATCTGCACAGCGCTTTGCGGATGATTGAGCAGCAATCAATATAAGCGCCGTAAGAGCATCAACCAAACGCGTTTCAAACTCTTGTTTACGCTGTGCTTTTGTCAATTCGTCGAAAGGAGTACGATCGGACTTGCAATGTACGAGGGATCCTTGAACAGTCACTCCAGCATAAAGCATTGCAGTGACGAGCGACAACATTGCTGAAACACCCTTGCAGTTGAAAGGAAAGAGTCCTTTGATGCCCTTCAATGGACTATCCCGTAAAAATGTTGGATGCGACCGACTAATTTGATCCCAGTCGTCATCTTCAGGGTCAGAGACTTTGAGGCCATTCCCACAGTCTGAGAGGGAAAATCCAGATCGAAGCCACGACTTGGGAATGCAAACTGACGTTGTCGATTCTTCGTCATCGTCATCGTCTCTATTGTCATTAGTAGACAGTCCCCAAATGACGCGAGATGCTTTACCTCGAGAGTTACTTGGGATGGGACTTTCATTTTTTTCATCCATTTCTTCATCTTCATCAGAGAGGAAATCTTTCAAGTCAACGGACTCGTCTCCATCCAAACTGTCGCTTCCGTCATCGCTATTATCATCGCCAAGAAATTTGCGTGTAAGCTTATGATGATCATCAAGCCTTGCTCTTTTACGCGACTCATCCTGATTGTCCCCGTTCTCGAGAAAACTGCTCCCACGTCTCACCATGGAAAGCAAACCACCTTCGTCTTCCGAAATAGAGGCACTATCACCAGCTACCTGTGCATTTGGGTCATGGTTATGTCCTCCTTCTCCTGCATCGTCTCTTCTCGCCGCAGCACCCTCTGCTGCTCCGCCTCTCATTCGGTTCCCGCTCCAAAGAGCATCATGATTCAGTAGGGCGCGATGATGGGCCAATTCCAAACCTGCACGTCTTGCAACATCATCGAAATCACCATCTCGACCAGCGTCTCCCATGCTGTCCGAGTCAGATTCTCTGTAATCCATGTTGTGTTGCCGAACCATTCCATGTTGTATTCTTCGCATTCGTTGTTGCGATGCTTCACCTCGTCTGACTTGCTGCTGCGGCAGATTCAATTCGTTTCGGTCATTAGCAGGTTGATCGCCGCTGTTACCAGCAGAATTATTGCTGAAATCGTTTTCATTATTGTTGGCTGCTGGTTGGTTCAGTGCACGACTTCCTTGGTTTTGATTACCTTCCTCAGCATTGCTCCTCATTCTACCATCATCACCAGCAGCAGTAGCAGCATCAGTATCCAGTTCACCCCGCTGACGAATATTAGCTCCTTGTGCCAATGCAGCCATGATGATATTCCCTTCCTCTTCAGTCAGATGTTTTCCGTGAAAGGCATACGCGCGGGCAAGATTCTCAAACCTGTCCGTGGATGCTTGATGCCATTGGTTACTAAATTGGACTTGATGTTGTAGTTGTTGTTGTTGTTGCTGCTGCTGCATAGCGTAATTAAAACGAAGTTGCATCGCAGCTTCCATGGCAGTTGCTGCCGAAGCATCATGATTGCCATGGGTGTTTCCTCCCGCTGCAGTCGCAGCAGCCGCCGGATTTTCATTTCCTCCCGCCGCATGAGCGTTATATTCATTCGACGCAGAGGAGTTATCACCGCCTCCGAAGGAGTCATAGAACTGCTGTTGCAATTGCTGTAGCATGTGTTGTTGTTCTGCATAAGCCCCTGCGGCGGCCGCGGCAGCATTGTTGACTGCGGGAGGATGGGGTCTCCAGATATAGGCACTGTTGTTTTCCGCGGCAGAAGCATCCGCTGGTGCATAGTGTGTTGATGCTCTGCCGCCACCACCACTATGGCTAAGGGAATTTCCGTTTCCATTTCCTTGTCCACTGGCAGCTGCAGCAGCATTGGCATTCGAATTTATATTCAAGCTGGCCAAAATCGCAGACACAACATCATTAGAAAGGTAACGATTTCCGTCAACACCTGCACTTCTTTCTCTCGTCCCTGCCAACTGACTCAAAAGCGCATTTATCAAGGTATTGTAATCATTGTTCGAAGTCGATCCAGCATTGGCGCCGGAGAGGAGGAATTCTGCCAGAATTCGTGCGCGTTCATTACTGATGTTGTTTTGCATGTGATGATTCACACCGCTATTATTGTTGCTACTAATGTCAGAAAGTGCCGATAGAAGGGCGGAAACGTCAGCTTCCAGGTTGGCTTGCTGTTGCAGTCGCTGTTGTTGGACATAATCTTGGTTCATGTTTGAGTTTTTATCGTTGTTGTTGTTGGCGCGATTACTGTCGAATCCGTTTCCCTGAACTGAAGAACTCGCCATGGCATTCCGAGCCGCATTTTTGAACGAAGGCTTCTGCGAATCTTCGTCTCGTCCCCCGGGAGAAGTGAAAGAGGAGCTAGACGAAGAACTGGAAGATGAGGGCGAAGACGACGACGATTTTTTTGTTTTATTTTTGGCAGGTTGTTTTGCATCTTCGTCGTCTTCTCCCTTGTTACTGGTCGAATCATCTTCATCGCCCTTGAGCTTCCCCTGAGTTTTTGTAGCTTTCGCCAAGGAAGCCGAAGAAGCCTTCAAGTTGATGTCGCCGTCGTCAATACCTGACTCACCGTCACTCCCACCCGCCCCTAATGAATCCTTCTCGTACCGCAATCCCAAACGCCGCCTCCTCTCGTTATTTTCTTTATCCCCCCTGTGATACTCCGCAAGATAATCCTCCCAGTAGAGAGCCGATGCCAATGCCACATTCCCCGCGGCAGCTTCAATGAGGTATCGCACCTTCCGCTCATCCGGGATGCGGTGTTTATTGCCCTTACCGAAATTGGTGAGATGCTCGCGTCTCAATCGACGGAGCAATTGCTTCAAGGCCGAGTCGCCATATCGACCTTCATCGTTGTCGTCACTGCCGCTCTCATCGCCTGATGCGTTGTTGCTCTGGTCAATGTCAACGTCGCCGGTCTCGTGGTGGTGGTAGTCGTGGTTGCGTTCGGATTCTCCGCTGCCGCGGTCGTCGTCATCGCCAGGGTTTCTGATATTTTGGACTTCGTTTGCGGTTGGGTCGGATTTGACGCCGCGTTTACTGTGGTTGTGTCGCCGTTCAGCCATGGTGAAACAAGGACTAAGGAAGATTGTGGAAGATTCTGATTAAAACGTATTGATGATATGATTATTTATGATGTATCGAGTAGTACTAGGGTATTTTGGAGGTCTGGTTAGATTTAAAATGGGTTTTTGGGGTGACGGTTGGATGTCGACGAAGAGCCCGGTTACTAAAATACCTTTAGCGGGTAAAATTGGTTTTTAAAAATATTATCAAATGCTTATTATAATTAGATACAATTAACAAATGTCTTAAATAATAAAGGTAATTCCATGAAGAATCATCTCTGTTATTGGCTTCATGTTCCTTCATCAGTTGTTTCCGCTCATTCGAGCCTGCTATTACATATCTGCTCTCGCTTTCTCGTACAATTTCGCTACAGAAAATGAACATGGTGGCGGTGGAAAGATATGATACGCTGAGAGTTCTTGGGGAAAATTCCTGGGAATCCCCCAATACAAGATTTTCAATTGACGGCGTGACCTTCAGTAACAAGATGCACCGTTGTCAATATCCGTTAATGGAAGTTGATCACGGACGAGCCTTCCTTCGCGTAGGAAGGTTGACTGCGTTCAGATTCACGGCGAAAGCAAGGATTCGTTCAGATTGGAACCGTTCCGATGCGGCCTCATTGCGTACACTGAAATTTTTAACATTCGGCAAGAGCGAGAGGGTGAGGAGGAGGGGGGAGAAATTCTTGGATTTTTCCAGAATTTTTTTGAATTCAATTTCAAATTAATTGCGGCCACGTTCCGTTGTCATCAGCGGCGCCGGAAGTGGATAAAGCAGAGCTCACTGTTACAATAGCCATGCATCATCAGTTTCTGAAAAGCTTAAAATTTCATCAAATCAAAAACACGAAGTTTGTCCTGGCTCTCCTTCTTTCCTCATCATCGGATGTATTTCCATTTCTCCACCAACTAATTATTTGACATCTCTTACCAAAACAAATATCCATCTACCATTTTCAATAGATTTTGCAATCTTTTTCTCCACGCGATTGCACGGCGAGATTCAAACAACAGCACACAAAAATATTTCGAAACAGAGGCAATCATGACGACATATACATTCCTTACATTCGTCACAAAGATAACGAGGATGTTTGTCCTGCTTCAAAGCATTTCAATATTTGCAGCGGCGGCATCACCGTCGCCAAATAACAGACATGACGCCGTGTCGGCTTTTTTTCAAAATAACTCCTTAAAATTCCTAATCACATCCATCCATCCCAAGTCCGGACCAATCACCGGAAACACACCTATAATCCTTGAAGGAGGAGGTAATATTTCGGAATTTTCGCATGTCGCCGAGGATGAGTCATTGTTTTGCCGATTTGAGAGTGCGCAGAGATACATCGGTGATGATGATCGTGATGACTACAGTAGCGGCGTTAATGAACACGAGGAACAACCCAATAGTGTTTCTGTTCCGGCACGTTGGATATCACCCAAAGACATTCAATGTTTGACACCCAACTGGAGTGTAGCCCGTGTCAATGTCAGTGTGGCATTATATTTGAAGGGGATCCGAGTCGCAGTAGCGCCATCCGAATATTACTACCACCAACGAATTGTAATTTCCTCCATAAGTCCTTCCTTCGGATCCCCTGTAGGAGGAACCAACGTGACGATTTACGCGTCTGGATTGGAACCCTTGCCCGGACTGGCTTGCCGGTTCGGATACCTCGACAGATCTGCTGTGTGGATGGCAGAGGGAATTGCGACATGTCAAACACCATCGGGGATTGTGGGCACGACTATTGCGCTTGCAGTGACACTCAATGGGTTGGATTTCTCTGCATCCAATATAACATTTCGGTACTCAGAATTTCTTATTGTGACATCCATGTGGCCCAAACAGGGGAGCATTTTTGGTGGCTCGAATCTGACTCTGACAGGAAAAGGATTTGAAGATTCGCCGTATTTGCAATGTCAATTCCATTCTGTGAATTATGAGTCATCTAGAGTGGTGGAGGCAACGTTTGTTTCTTCTTCGGAACTCATATGTCGTAGCCCTTCGGTAACAGAACACATGGATAACATGGTTCACGTGAGTGTGAACGGAGTGGATAGATCAGTGAACGGAGTTCCGTTTCATTTTATCAAAGATGCAGTAATTTCATCCATAGTTCCTACTAGTGGACCATCTTCCGGTGGCACAGCTATATCTTTGAAAGGGGCTAACTTGGCATTTGGGACTAATGATGTCTCGTGTCGTTTTGGAAATAATATCGAGGTTCGAGCATATCAATTGTCTACATCGGAAATGGAGTGTATAACGCCAAGCTTGAGGAGTGATAATGTCATCGTCAATGTCACCATTAGTCTCAATGGGGTTGACTTTTCTTCCCACTTTGTCCAATTTCATTTCTACAAACAACCCGTTATCACATCAATTCATCCTACGTTTGGTTCAGTGATTGGAGGAACACAAGTAAAAGTGCGAGGTTATGACTTCTTTCCTTCCAAAGAGATCTTTTGCAGCTTTGAAACAAGTGTTGTTGTGGCAGTGTATTCGAACGCGAACGAGGTTATTTGTATTACCCCGGCTGGAGCGATTGGTGCATCGCCTGTTGTTTCGTTGAGCTTCAATGGAGGCGTCGACTTCTCTCATAGCTTAGTCAAGTTTCGCTACACAGAACTTCCTTCGCTGAAATTCATCCGACCAAATATAGGGACGTTGCATGGTGAAACTACTTTAACAATTGAAGGATCTGGTTTTGAAAACTCGACTGAATTAGAGTGCGTCTTTTTTTTAGCAAACGGAGAATCAATCCGTAGATATGCTAAATATCTATCGGAAACGATGATCGAATGTACAAACCCGCCAAGTTCTACCCCTGGTCGCGTTCAAGTAAAAGTTACCATGAACGGAGTAGAGACATCAATGTATGGAGCAGATTTTGAATACACGATGGATGCGAAAGTGACTTCAGTTCGCCCTGTCAATGGTCCCATCTCTGGAGGAACATCAGTTTCTATCTATGGGATTGGTTTTTTCGAATCGAAGTTCATGAGCTGTCGCTTCGGAGTTGCCGCCGTTGCTGCGAATTGGATATCGCCGAATCTGGTAAAATGCGAGTCTCCACGACACCGACTTGGCTTGGTTGATTTATCCTTCAGCAACGATGGTCTACACTTCATAAGCACAGGGAAGAACTTTTCTTTTACTGCTCCGCTGAAAGTGAGGGATGTACAGCCAAGATTTGCGAGCAGAGATAAAAGCGCAGTTGTAAGATTGCTTGGTGATGGGTTTGTTGGAGATAAGCGGTGGAAGTGTAAGTTCGGGAAGACTCAAGTTGCAGCAACAGTAGTGTCATCAACAGAGATAATATGCCCAAGTCCCGGATCTTCGGAAAATATCGTTTCTCTTTGGTTGTTAAACGAGATTGGGGACGAGGTAGACACTGGGTTTCTTTTTCACTACTTTGATGATCTTCAAATAGTAAGTGTATTTCCCGAAATGACATCTTTGGCAGGAAACACTACCGTAATTATTGAATTGAACGATGCAGACCCAAAATTATCATATACCTGCGCCTTCGGTGAAACAAACGTTGATGCAACGGTAGTGAATGACACGTACATCGAGTGCTTTACCCCGCAATGGGAATCACAAGAACGAACAACATTGGCTGTAAAATCCATCAACCCCATCTTCGCATTGAATTCTGAATCACAACCCTTCGTATTTTACAAACCTCCTGTGGTTGAGCAAGTGATACCGTCGTCATTTTATGTATCATCGCAAGTTCAACTCGTTGTTATTGGGGATAGTTTTGTAAATTCGCCACATCTGAAGTGTTTTGTTGGGACTCAGGAAAGTAACGCCCGTTGGAAAAACGAAACTACGATACTTTGTGATTCACCGAAAATAATCGCGCCCAAGTCGAGATATGTCAGCTTGGTCATCTCGATAAATGGTGTCACAACACATGACAGTGGTGTTCAGCTGCAGTTGTTTCCAGACTTTCACCTCACATCTATAAATCCGAGCAGTGGGCCAATATCGGGTGGAACAATTGTTCATATATTTGGCACTGGATTTGTAGATGCCTTCAATTATTTCTGTTTGTTTGGACTGAAACATTCCGAAGCCGAGTTTAAGAATTCGAATGAACTCGCATGCAAAAGCACGTTTGAAACTCAAACTGGAATGAGATCGTTTTGGATTTGTGCTGACGAAGGTTCTTGCTTGGAGAGCCAAACTCATTACAACTTCACAGAACCTTTGCATATTTTTG
Source organism: Conticribra weissflogii (assembly GCA_036940025.1). NCBI lineage: Eukaryota > Bacillariophyta > Thalassiosirophyceae > Thalassiosirales > Thalassiosiraceae > Conticribra > Conticribra weissflogii. The sequence continues at coordinate 18,460 of JALLPE010000158.1, forward strand.
ATATATCACCGAGGACAGGGCCTATTTCTGGTGGGACAGAACTTGAGCTCAAGTGCAATATACCGATCGGGGAAAGATCGTTTTGTTTTTTTGGGAGCCAAGCCGCCGTTATTTCTCCTCTACCTGGCTCATCCGTTGGGGTCGGATCTTGCACATCACCGCGTTACTCAAATAACTCTGATGAGTTTGCAGTTGTCGACTTGTCAATATCTCTCGGAGATTATCATTCACAGGAAGTTTTTCATTTCCGATACCACCCCGTTGTTGAGATATCTTCAGTATCGATGATTGATAATGGAAGCAAACTACAAGTGCTAGGGAAAAACATTCCCTCTAGCCCAATTCTGACTTGTATTATTGGGAATGTCGTCGAAGTACGAGCAGCTTGGATTTCTCCAAACGAAATATGGTGTTTTAGGCCGAAAGAGCTAACTGGTGTGTTTCCAGTGACGATAAAGTACAGTGAAGAGGGCGATACCTTGAGTAATTCATTCGTTTTCGACTTTTTCACCGATCCTTTCTCTTCTGATGACCTAAGCTATATCCAAGTTGCACGCAATAATTCATCAGATGATATTCTAACAAAAGACAACAACATTATTTTAGAATTTCCAAAGATTCTAAACCTTGAACCGCCGAGTGTCATCGTGAATGAAACTGGCATGATCGTGATAAAAGGAGAGAATTTTCATTACCGACAAGATCTTGTGTGCGTGTTTGATACGATCAATATGACCACTTGGGGTGCTTACTTGAGTGATTCAGAAATAATGTGCCACGTTCCCAGCTCGATACGTCCTGGAAAATACCTCGTGACAGTTTTCTACTCGAACACTCAACGTGGAATAGAGGCTACTGGCTTTCCCGAAGACGCAATAGGTCGTGCAGAGCAGTTGGAGCTCCAAGTTTTCGGGTTACCTTCAATTGCACGAGTTTCTCATGGGAGCTCTGCACCAGGCAGCAATATTTCCCTGATAGGGACATCTTTCAACCCCGAACTGCTGTGCAGGTTTGACAAAAGAATCAACTTGATCACGTATTTCATAAACAGAACATTGTTGAAATGTGTTTTGCCAAGAGTTTCACCTTCTAAAGCTGGAACAATAGATTTGATTCTAAACAATTCTCCGATTTCAAGTACTCAAAATCATCATGTCATTAGTTTTCTGGATATATCTGTCTCCTCAACCACTCCTGCGTTTGGCAGTGTTCACGGGGGAACAAATGTTTCAATATCCCTTAACAATGCATCAAGTGGATCAGCTGTTACTCATTGCATTTTCGGGCAGAAATCTGTTCCCGTCATAACTTTCGGTTCGGGCGTCGTTGTTTGTCAAGCACCTGCTGCAGACATCCCTTGTTCTGTGCATTTGGGTGTAAGCGCCGATGACGGCGAAAGCTTCTCCATGAGTCAATTTACGTTTGAGTACACTTTACCGGCTACTTTTACAAGCGTTCGGCCAAGTCATGGACCTGAGAGTGGAGGGACTGAAATTACGTTAGTTGGGACAAATTTCATTACCGGGAGCTCAGCAGTCACTTGCTTGTTCGGCAACATTCGAGTTGTTTGTGGATTGGTATCTAGCGAGGAGCTGATCTGCAAGACTCCAGCGATGAGGCCAGGTCTCTATGAAATTAAAGTTTCTTTCAATGATGTAGATTGGGCCACTCCTCAACTTCACTATCGATATTACCAGCAGATTGATCTACATTCTACCGTGCCATCGATCGCTTCCTCTGACGGACGAACAAACATTTCAATTTTTGGAAACTCATTTTTCGAGTCACCTTTGATGGTATGTAAATTTGGGGACGTTGCCACTGTTCCAGCCGATTTTATCAGTCGAAATCAACTTTCGTGCACCAGTCCTGGGGTTAGTTCTGAGATTGAAGGCCTGATGCAAGCAAGCATTCAGGTGTCCATGAATGGTGTAGATTTTTCTCCCTCTTCGATACGGTTCCACATAAGCCCTCCAATGAAACTCTTTGGCATCCACCCAAACAGTGGCCATCCGGGAACTCAAATTGCCGTGAACGGAACCAATTTTCATCCAACTTATAACGAAATCATGTGTATGTTTGGCAATAACACAGTTCGTGCTGAAGTGTTGTCATCAACACAGCTGTCTTGTATTGTGCCGCCACAAGAGGCAGAGGATACATTGGCGTTGTTTTCCATTGGCTTCAATCATCATGTTGACCCTAAGCTTGTTCCTCTGCCGTTCCATTATTTACCAGGACTCACAAATATATCCATAAACCCATCTAGTGGGGCATTTTTAGGCGGAACACTTGTAACTGTCGAAGGTTTGCACTTCGACAAATCAACAAGTCTCTTGTGTCGGTTTGGGATTTTTAATGTTTCAGTTATTTTTATTTCCTCCACTGAAATCCAATGTGTATCGCCTGCGCATCCTCCTGAGTTTGTTGATTTTTCAATAGTTTCAGGTGATTCAGAAGTCATATCAAATGGTGTTGTGTTCGAATATTATTCTCCACTACAATTAATTTCAATTCATCCCTCAAGTGGTTCTTATAATGGAGGAACGCTAGTAGTTGTGAAGGGGAAGACGTTTCGACCCGATGTTCGTTACAAATGCAGTTTTGGTGGGGCTCAAACACCAGGGAGGTTTTTATCTCCAGATAATATTGAGTGTACCTCTCCCATCGCATCTACCGTTGCCCGGAATCAGAGTCAAAGTATCTTCTTTACTGTGTCTGAAGAGAATTCGATTCATACCAGCAACAATCTCCATTTTGCATACACACCACTTCCTATATTGAGGCGCATATCTCCTCGTTATATCTTCTCTAATGGCTCGGAGACTCTTACGATATACGGTGACAAGGTGGAGAATACGGTTTTGGATTATTGGTGCCGTTTCTTCCCTATGCCATCTGAGTCGAAAGGAGGACATCTTGTACAAGCAGTTGAAGTCGATGACGAGGGGCGTATTCATTGTATCATCCCGCTATACCCAAGCAATGAATACCAGGAAATGTATGTTGAAGTTTCTTCGAACATGTTGGATTGGTCCGCTACAAAGCTTGTGCTGACTAAAACACCGCAGCCCGTTATCACACGTATTGCCCCCGATCATGGACTAATCAAAGGCAGACTCCCGTTAATTGTTTATGGAGCAAACTTCTTCCAAGAATGTGTTATTTGGTGCGATTTCGGACCAGCAGGATCGACGCATGCAAAATGGCTGTCAACAAATAAGATTAACTGCTTGACTCCTTCCGTTTCCCATCCTATGAAAATTCTTGTTTCATTGCGATACGAAGGAAGCGAACAAATAACCGACACCAACCACCCGTTCGTGTATTTCGAAGATATTTCTCTTGCTTATGCCAGTCCAATGAGAGGATTTGTCACCGGTGGCACCGTTGTCAAAGTTAGTGGATCCGGTTTCATTGAAACTTCATCCCTGTCTTGTGCATTTGGAGGGTATCAAGTATTCGCTAGATTTGTCTCCAATAATCTCATCGAATGCATGTCCCCTCCATTTAATTCAAGCGGAGCCACAGAATTTCAAGTGTCAATCAATGGTTATGATTTCGTTCGCTTGCCTGGGGAAATTCAAAATCAGATGTTTCTGTATGATGAAGAAGTGAATCTACTGGAAGCCATTCCACGTGTAATTCCGATTCCATCGACTAACCGCGATACTGGGGATGAAGGACTCCACGTTGAAATAATAGGAAGTGGTTTTGTAAATACGAATGGGCTGGCGTGCTTATTTGGAGAGAATGTGGTTAGAAAAGCTAATTTTGTGAGCAAATCTGCAATATTATGTCCCATACCAGAATTTACCGTCGTCGGAACAATTCATGTCAAGGTTTCGAGCAATGGGATAGACTTCAGTGATTCGAGCGTATCAGTGTCATTTGTTGACACTGTGCGTATTGTCAATATTTCCCCTTCGATGATCGAAGAAGGAGCTCGCTGGAATATTTTATTGTCCCTTGCTAATTTCCTTCCCGTTGCCAATTGGTAT
>JALLPE010000159.1:0-22386 GCA_036940025.1 Conticribra weissflogii
ATACTAGTAATACCTAGATCTCTGGCTCCTCACTTCAAATATTCTTCCTGCTGTACCTATCAAAAATTATTTGTTTGGCGCGATTTTTGTTTCTAATATTTTTTAATATGATACTCTTGAACAATAAATGAAATGATTTGATTTTTGAAATTTTGTTTTTGAGCTTATGTTGAAATTCATAAGAAATTTATCCAGCCCAACATTTTTTTCGCTCTCCCCTCGTCGAAAGGCACAACATCAAACCCATCATTATGCCCACATCATCACTCAAAAGTATCAACACGATGAAGGAACAAAAGGATAAGTCACATGCGGACATTTCGGTATCGCAGCGTGACCTCCCTGAAGGCTCTGAGAATGGCGTTGATGCTGCCGACATTGAGAAAGTGGAAGGGGCCGTGAAAGAAACTCCTAACACCGATCAGATAATGAGTGGCGAAGCCCCGCTCGAGAAACGCAAAAGGGGCCGTCCAAGGAAGCACCCAAAACCCGAGGGCGCGAAGGAAGGAGGGGAAGGGAAGGAAACTCAGAAAAGGAAAAGGGGACGTCCGAGGAAACATCCCAAGTCCAATGGTGATAACGATCGGAGTGATGTCACCCAAAAAAAGAGGGGTCGCCCGAGAAAGCACCCGAAACCGGTTGAAGGGAAGGATGGCATTGGCGAAAAGCAGCCGAAGAAGAAAGAGAAGTCTCCCTAGGAAAAACCTCGAGCCTGGAGCGATCGGAGTATGTGAAGGAGGGCCTCGAAGTGAGCCAAAGAAAGATAGGGGGGGCTGCCGAAAGAAGCATTCAAAGTTCCTCGACTAAAAGTTGATGATGAAAATGGAGGGGTTGAAACATAAGTGGATAGATCCGAAGGCAAGGATGACGGATCCGAAGAGCTAGCAGGGGTGTGATCCAGTGGCGATGGTGCTCTTTTTTCGCTACTGAAGAAAAAATCGTTTGAATGGTTTTGATGACCGAAGGGGGGTGAGTATTTTACGATATTGGCTGTCGCCCCATAGGTTTTGAATTTTTACTGTTTGATTTTGTCTCATTCATCTTCCTCTTTGCCTTGCAGTTTGTTGCCTCGAAACTTTCGATGACCCTCAAAGAAATATTCACTTGATTGGTCACGATAGCGCATTCTAAATTCAACTTTTTACCGGTTTATTGATTTCAAAAATAATAGTACCTATTGTACCCTAGCGAACATTAATTATTGTGATATTCAATTTATTCATGACAAATTGATTTGAAGACCGGAGGGTCATGAGTTCTAAGTACCTGACGCTTCCATTGACAGGTCTATAGTGTGCCTATCACATCAAGAGTTTGATTACACTCACTAACTGCTTCAAATGACTAGTGGTAGACAGCAGTGACTCACTTTGTTGGTATGGATCTAAAGAAGGGAGGTAAACGTCTAGGAAATGAGGCAAGGAATCAGAAAACGCTGGAAAACAATAGAAAATGTGTGTTCAACCTAACTCGGCTCGAAAATTTTCACAAAATTTTCAAGGATTTTGAATTTCAACTTCTAGGGAATATCATTTTTGCCATGCACAGCAGTGCTTTCTTGTTCCTAAATCTAATTGTCTCCGTAATCATGCATACTATGCAGCACATGCAGTGATGTTGTGTAACCTAGTGATTAACATACACACAACTCATCACAAATAGAATGATTAGGGACTTACAATATTCTTGAATAAATTTTGAGTGACAAGTACAAGCAATCATGATTGATCTATCCTCACTGAAAGAAGGGGACTTGAATTCTTTGCATGCAGAAGAAGTCTTTATTCCTAGGATATATTTTAGTAATTTTCTTCTGGATATTTTTTTGCTAAAAGGTGAATCTAGCTCCTGCAACATGTCTCAGCAGGGTTGTGCAGTTATGCCTACCTCTAAAATCTAGGAAATAGTCAGGTAATTTTCTTTGAGTTACAAAATATTGCCAAAAGATGAATTTAGCACCTGCAACATGGCTCAGTAGGATTTTAAAGTAATTCATGTTATAACAGGTTCTTGTCATCCTAGTTGTCAGTAATATGAATTTTAGGGGTTGCACCATTTTGACTATTTCAACTCTGATCTATAATGATTAATATAAGTTGCTTTACATTTAGCACAAAATCTCCTTCCTCTCTCCAAGCAAGATTCCATTCAAATCTTTAATCAAAATCTGATATAAGGGGCATTTTTAAGTTTGTTCCCATGTAATGCAAGCCCAACTTCGTTTCTTTAGACATCACATTTACTGCAGCATATTTGTTGGCTGAACTTGAACCAACAGAAGTGAAATATGTTAAGCAATATTTAGCAGAGAGTGGACAGATTCTTTGTATTGATTTGTTTGTGCATGCAGAAATCAATACAATTTGGATACTGTGAATATCCAAATCCTTGGAGTTTGACTTTATTTGAGTGATGAATGTAATGAGATATTTTGACTTCTATCAAACTCTATAAAGGGAATTTAGTAGTTGATGTGGTTTTGATTGTAGTCTAGGCATGATGATTACTAGAATTGCTTTTCACACCAAACAAAATAGAAAAACACTCAATGCTTTAAAATGCAAAAATTGTATATCAGGACAAAATTTGTTAATGACAATGAAAAATAATTTTTTGCAATCAAACCAGAAGATTTTGATTTTCTGAAACATTGAAAAGATGGAGTGACATTTGTCCATTTAAAGTTAGTTACAACAGAGGGGAAAATGGATTGTGAATGAAGGATTTGACATGTGATATTGTAAATGATGTTTAAAAAAACATTTCAAATTCAAAGGCTAGTTTTTGGACATTAGATATTGGAAATGAGGTAATGGGTAATGGGCATTGGGTAATTAATAATGGATATTGGATATTGAGTACTGAGTTCTGGGTATTGGATATTGAGTATTAGGTATTCGGTATTGGTATCAGGGATTTTTCTCCAAAAACGTTTTTGAAATGGGGTGCAGGGATCTAATCCCATAATCTTATATTGAATAGCTTTGACTTTGTTGGTCTGGCAGCTTCAATTAAACTATTAACCAAGTGATCCTCATGTCACAAGATATGGTAATAATATCAATTTCTTTTTCTTTAAACCAAGATCATTATTATTTGTCTTCAAAAGGAGTTCTCTTGAAAGAGACACCCACAATAGAAAAGGAAAAAAATCTACAGAAAGTTGTTGAGAAATCAAAAAGATTTCCAGTATGGGCAGATCACAAGATCCAAGTTGACCTCACAACAGATGCAAAAATATTGCACCATGCTTGCACTGGAACCAATGCTTTTTGAAAAGCCAAAAAGAACCGATTTCATTTTCTTGCCCAAAATCAAGCTTGCCAGTCAAACTAGAGAGACTCCGATGTGATTGGTACTCTTAAATTAGTACAGAAAACGATTCAGGTTTGGTCCCTGTCATGGTACAGACCTTGTCATGATAAACTACTCAACCTGAACACCATAAAAAAATTGTGATGCCTACATCAATTGGTATGCTTCATGGCATCAACTCTCTTGTAATGATGACAGTATTTAATATTTTAAAAATCATTTGAGGCAGATTTTACCCATAATTTTCCTGCAGATGACCCTTAGACCCCAAAAAATAATTGAATCAAAAAAACTTACTTTCCTGGGTTCAATACCTAGATCAACTACTTGTTTGACAAACACTGTCAGTATGATATCATTTTTGGTGTCAATTTCCTTGACAAATTTTATAATGATAATATTCTACAATGGGCGGATCACCTCAAAGATCCAGTTGAGTTCTTCAAAAATCACATGTCTATTGATCTCAATTATATACTCTGCAATCAAAAGAAGACAAAATGTTCAATCTAGAAATCCTCTTCGCCACATTCATACTAGATGCCAAATATTAATAAGTTGACACCAAAAAAATTGTGCCAACAAAACATGGTTAAACATTACAAAATTTCTTGAACAAATACATAAATATTTGATGGGTCTCTTGGTGTTTATTCTCACAAAAAAGTCCACATTGATCTCATACCGGGCTCAGAACTGGTACACCATTGAGCGCACCTGGTTCCTTGCATCCATGAAAAAACATTCAAAAAGAAACTCTAACGTATTCTTTGAAATTGGAATTCTCAAAGAGTGTGGTGCCTTCAAATGGGCATCAACCTAATTGATTGTTGCAAAATAGGATGGCAAACATTTCTTATGGGTATCAATCTTACCTTGTAATATATATCATGTGGTACATATAATATAATTCAGTTAGTCTGTTCTATGCTTATGCCAATAAGTGCGCTAGTGCCTGGCTCAGGCTTGTGTTGATTGAAAAATATCAGATCACATGTAGTGGTTAAATGTGCCCAATGATGACCTTATTTAAATGAAGTCTTTTGGTACATGGCAGATAAGGCCTACCACAGAGATAATTTAAGATGATGTATGTGTCAAGGGCAAGGGAGGCTGTGTAAAAAAATGCATGATGGTTTTCTTGAACAAGACATTGGGTTTTTGGGGGTGATTAAAAGCTTCTAGATATCAAGCAAATCAGTTCACTATCATTCTCTAAGTATCTTCAGTACATGTAAAAGATTTTTACTGCCTGTTGTTGACAGTATTCTTGATAATAACCTGTTATCAAGGGAGTGAATAAAATGAAAAAGAGAAAAAAGATAAACAATGCATGATGAGAACAATCGTTGGCAAATATTTTTGAAAAAGATGATATCTGAAGTAATGACTCCATGTTGTATGATATTATAGAATAATCCAAAATAATTCCAGAGCCTACTGCCAAAAATGAGCATCCTCAGCAAGCTACAATATATTATTACACCATACCTATCCAAAACATGGCTGTTTAATATCAAAGAAAATCTACAGTTAACAAAAAGAGAATTTTGAGTTAGAAATATTTATTGTAGGACTTCTCATGATCCATCTCAAGCAACAGGTAATTACCAGCATGACAATAGTCCTCAAGCCCAGATCAAATTCAGTATTGACCATAATGGCAACATTTCATAATTATAATCTGACAAAAAGGTTGAACTATAACAATGCTTGAAAATTTCAGATGGAATACTCTGAATGAACCAGCAGCACCTTCCAAACAAAGATATAAGGCAATGTTCTCAGGTGCCAAATGGGGATGATTTTCAACAAAAAGTTTGACTCAGTATTTGGCAAGCAATCTCTCTCGACAGGGGATCATAGTAGAAAGCACAGTAGTCCATCATGCAACTTGCACTGAGGAAGAAATAATCATATAGATAATGATAAATCAAACTCTAATTGATAGAGAAACAACGTTCTGTGATAATAACAAATTTTCAACCACTATTCTGATAAAAAGGAAAGTCTTTGTGCATGTCAAAGACATTCTGAATGTAAAAAATGATGTTTTTGTTAAAGAGTATGATATATCAGCTTGGAAGACAAAAATTGGCATGTAACAAAATAGAAAAAAGATCAAAAATCCAACAGTATGAAGAGGCTTCATAACCTGTGACATGAAATTAAAGAATTTTTATGGTTTGGTGATTTTGAACATTGTGATGATAATTAGGACAACTTTTCAGATAAATCATCGAAATAAATACGTACCAAAAAATTACAAAAAATGATATATATAATGTCAAACGTACTTGTAGAAATCAATATATTTAACATTGTTTATGTACAGACTTGAAAATTTTAACACACCTCATCTTGTGACATATCCCTTGAGAGGTAATAAGATCGGCACTGATGATAAGATTATTTCTCAAGCTGTAATGAATTGTGACCAAGTCAGGTGGCAAAAGTAAATGAGGAGAACGACGAAGATTATTTCGAGGTGTGATATTTAGGGAAACTCTTTCTGAGGTAACAGTTGAGATAGTGGGTTAGGATATCACTCTCTTCAGGATAAGAACAATGATGTGGCAAAAGTTGGCCTATTGCACTCACTCCAACTTGTTATCAGGTTTTTTGTTGTGCTGACTCCCCACCTATGCATACAAAATCCTGTGTGAATTATGGGTCCTAGAGGTTACGCCATTTGTCAGTGTTTGTGATATTAAAGATAAAATAGCAGCGTACCGATAATGCTGCATCCCGATCTGATTGAGTATGTTTGGATGTACGTTGAGTATTTGACATCGCTGCTAACAACACATATTATTTGCCATCCATCGATCATCAATATTACTCATGATACATCCATATTATATTCCAGTTAAAGTTGATGTTAAATAATTGATGATGACATCAATGATGACATGAATCAAACCTACACCCAGTAGCAACAAGAAATCCTAAATCGCTTTGAGTCTTTTTCAGCTGGTGGGAACATGGTCTTCATTGAATGGTATCTTATTTGTGACGACTAGACACTGAATTCCTTACTTTCAACTCAAAAAACCGTGAAACCACCAAAAATTTCCTAGATTGTGATACGGCTTGACCAGACCTGATCCATACAGTGGCTTATTCTTTGCTCGATGTAACTTCCTGATCCTTCGAGACTTCAATTCCATCCACATTGGCAACATCGCCCTTTTTTGCACCAGAATCATCGTCGCCTTTTACATCCACAACATGACCAGAAGCTCCCTCTCTATGACTCTCCTCATTGATTTTTTTCCACCTCAAAGCACTCTCCCCAATGGCCTCCACGATCTCTGCCGCCGCATCCGGTGCACCCCTCTTAAACGCATTTTCGCTCAACTCCTTCAACTTCCTCTCGTCCAACAACCACGAGACGACCTCATCCGCAATTCCGTGAGGATCGGCATCGGAAACAAAACTTCCGAACCCACCATCGACGACGTAGTCAACATTCCCTTCCTCTTGTCCTGGGAGGAAGCTCGTGAGCATGACGGGGAGCGAGAGAGCGGCGGCCTCGGCGATGGTTCCGGGTCCTGCTTTGGTGACGAGTACATCCGCGGCAACCATGTATTCTGCCATTTTGGTGACGAATCCCAGCCCGACGACTTTGACTCGTTCGTTAGAGAGCGGTGATTCGTCGTCTCCATCTTCCGAGGTACTGTATTCTTGAGTCTCGTCACGAGCGAATGAGCTCGTCGTGGAGACGGGGATCGTTTCCGGAGTTTTCTCCAATCTGTCCACTTCCCACTGTTGCTCCTTTTCCCCGGAACCCTGTTGCCTCTTGACAAAACTCTCCGTCACAATTTCGATCGACTCATCCTCCGAAGCCCCAGACGGATTCGGCTCCGGCGAATCGGACCTCGAATTGGGAAGACTCGTTGCATACCCCTGCTTATCCACGTAGGTCGCCGCCGAAGTGGGACTAAACGCATTCACGCTCGGAACACTCGTCAAGGCCCCGACTCCACTCCCCATCAAGGACGGAGAACTGATGATTCTCCTCAAATGATTCGCAACACCGCCGTCTATGCAGCCCACATCGCTCAACACCCCGACGCAAGTGGTGTAATCGGCCCCCTTATTCCGCGCCACCAAATACCTTGATTTCATCTCGTCCCAATCCCTCGTCGCGAGCGACTCCCTCAATTTTTCATTCCTTCCGCACACGACCAAGATGAGTGCGTCCAACCCCCGTTCCACGAATTGCAAATACAAGGAGTCGACGATGTGGGATAATCTTCCGCATCCCTCCCCGCCGCCCATGACCAAGACGGTTCGGCGCTCGCCGTAGGGTTTGAGGCCCAGCGTCTCGCGGACGTACTGTCGGTAGACGCGGCCTTCGATGGAGTGGCGGGCGCCCATTTTTTCGGCTTGGATGGCGAAGTCTCTTCGTATCGGGAGGCCGCTCATGACGATTTTTTCGGGGGGGACTTTGCCCCGTTGCATGGCCAGGTCGCGGATCATTTCGGAGGCGACGAACAGTTTTTCCACTCCGTTGGCGAACCTTGGTTTGCGATTGTTCGCGGTTGTGAGGATGAGTGGATTGCATTTGTGAAAAATATGTGTGTGAATGCAACTCTGCAAGTTCCAAAGGGCAAACATGCAAGCAACAAGCCAACATGCAACAAGCCAACATGCAACAAGGCAACACGCAACAAGCCAACACTACTCACCACATGGAATGCGCCGACCCCAAATCCGTGCAAACCGTAAAAATCGGCAAATGGCGCCCCGTCTCCCTCGAAATGTTCCTGCAAGCCAACACTGGCACATTGGTCATCAGCGGATGGACGCTCACCACCACGTCGGGATCGTACCCCAAAATCCTCTTCCTCACGCTCCTCTCCATCAAACTCTTCATGTGCACGTCCGCCACCATCTCGTAGGCCCTCGTGTTGCTGACGTTGTAGACGAGCTTCCACTGCTGGGGGTGTTGCGAGAGGTGCTTGTAGACGGAGACGAGGGTGTTGTAGGGCGGCGGCCCGTCGAGTTGTACGATGTCGCAGAGCTGGTGGGAGGAGCCGGGGAAGAGGAGGTGGAATTGCTGCGCGAGGGACTGGGCGGAGGCGCGGTGGCCGCCGCCGGTGTCGGAGGACAGGAAGAGGATCTTGAGGGCGCGGGGGTGGCGGGGGGAGGTTTGAAGGAGAGGGGGGTGTGGCTGCGGTTGGGTTTGGGTCTGGGGCCGGGTCGTCGCGGCCGTGTCTCTGGTCGTCGTCGCGTCGGCGGGTTCGCGGGATTCTTGCAGCGGCGCTTTGGAATTAGTAGTGGCTGGATTGCCGGCGGAGGATGCCTCCCCGGAGGCCGCGACGTCTGCGTTGGAGCCGGAGGCGTCGGATTGGCCCGACATGGAGTGTATCAATCGATTGATCATGGGGGCTCTGTTGGAAAGGAAATTGGACGCGGCGGCTCTGGTGCTGTTTGCCCTGGAAGAATGGTTTGTTGCAGTTGTGACAGGCGTCGCTTTGACGGAACTGTCGTCTCTGTTTGCCACTGCTGCTGTTGTTGCTGCTGCTGTTGCTGCTGCTGCTGCTGCTTGCGTTCGAGAGAAGTATCCGGAGAAATATTGGGATGCCGTCATGGACAGGCGTTGGCAGTGATGATTCTCGTTGTCAAATGAGCGATGTGATTTCCGGTTTGCGACTTTATCTCATGGGCGCGACAGCAGTAACTTTAGAATTGGGTCGTGAAAAGGTTTTGGGTTCAGACGAAGAAATGATCCTGCAAGGATGGTGTCAAGGTGGTGTCCCGCAAAAAGTCTCGGGGAAAAAATATAAGAATGAAAGAATTGTCACAACTACTAGGTAACAATGACAACTTCGGCGACGACCGACAGAATCTTGAGGATTGAATCTTGTGCGTGCACAAGATTTTATGAGTTGGGATGTTATTGCAATTGATGACTTCTTGGCCTCACACCCGACCTTGGAATCGAGGACTGTATTATTAGGAGCAACTGAAACTAATAATCATGCGCACTATATCATGTACCTTAAAAATACTCATAAATCGACACGCAACGTAGAATAATATTATAATATATTAATTATTATTGATTGAGTTGATCGCCGCGGTGGGTTTTGTATTATCTCTGGCTGTGTACTAGGTAGTGTGAGATAGATATGGGCTGGAACAAGAAAACATCACACACATCCCAGAGTTCAGAAATTGTGTATACCGCATAATATTACACCACATTGTACCATTCTACTCTTCTCTCTAGAAAAGAGAGAGCGCAACGATGACACAAAAAAAGGATTCTGTCAGGCGGGTGTCTCGATGCAGAATTATTTCCACATCAAGCAAATGGTAAACATTACGATTCTGAATTTCAAATCAAACAACACATACGATAATATGATATATTCGAGTATCACATGGTAACATTTCAATCAAGGTCGTTACCACGGCAGCTCGATTGTATTAGTTTCCACCTGGACTATTGACTCCTCCATGTTCAATAAATGCTAAAAGACCTCGCTAAACGTTGTAGAGATATATCAATTATGCCTGTAATGGTTCTAAACGGACCCAATGACAACAATGCAAAAATTTTAACCCATAATATAGGCCCTTCCCAAAGGCAAGTATATATATCCTTTTTTATACATAAAAATTTTCTTCGAAAATACGGAAAGTATGTACATCATACCACAGGCAGAAAATAAAATATTGCTATCGAAGACTTGGTCACTTGACTTTACTGCACAAAAAATATAAACTATCATAATACACTGACTTCATGCTCAAAAAACGAAAAGGCATCATCGTAAAGCTGCTGCCGCAATCATCACAGCAGCTGCACCATCTGCCACAGTGACAGCTTTAAAAGGCAAGAAGGAGGAGAATAAGCACACACACTCTTGAATTAAGCACAAAAGAAGGTCTGTGGAGCATATTTATCATAGCCTTGATTTAATTCATTTTTGTCATGCATTTCAGATGGATTACAACCAATTCCATATGTTACATCACAAACTTGAAGCTAAAATGGATGATGTAATGTCATGCTTTTATATTCAAAACTTGGGAGGAAGGGTGGGAATTATGTTCCTCCACCTGTACAGAATGGAGAAATTACAAACATAACAAGAATTGCATGTGCTTTGCAATATTTCTGTGGGGTGTCCTCATATGATTTGATGGTTAACTTCAATATTTCCCATCCTGAAGCTATGAAAAGTTTTTGGTTTGTTGTGGAGGCAGTGCATCAAGTTGAGGAGTTTTGTATTTGATATCCAATGGATACTGATATGCAGCAGAAAATTGCCAATGAATTCACTGCTGTTAGTGGCATTGGATTTCCTAATTGTGCTGGTTGTGCTGATGGCTTACTCATCTGGATTGAGAGGAGGAGGCAAAAAGTGCAGGAAAAGGTCAAAATAATTGTGGAAGAACATACAAATTTGGCATGAATTGCCAAGCTTTTTTGGATGTGAGGGGGAAGATGTTGGATATATCCATCACACACGGGGGGGCATCTTCTGATTGCATCGCGTTTGAAACAAGTGACCTATATTCTCATTTACAGAGGGGATTAATGAAGGAAGGGCTTGTATTGTTTGGAGACAATGCATATCTTAACTCATCTTTCCTTGCAATGCCATATCCAAATGCCATGAGTGGTAGTTATGATGATTACAAGTATTATCATTTGCAGCTAAGTGTCATGTGTTTCAGTGGAATTTTGCTGCAATAATGTAAAATGACACTAATTCAATAATACAGCCATGTATTTGTGTTAAGTGTGTGTTTAAAATGTTGGTGCAACATTGAGGAATATTACAAACAGCATTGTCTTCCCAATTTTCACTGTGGAGATTATAGTACTTGTGATAGCATTGGCAAACTACACAATAATTGCATTCAATCTGGCATAGATGGTATTGTTGACAAATCCTTGGTTTATATGAATTCCAACAAGGACAAAATTTTTACAAATGAGAATGGGTTTGTTGCAGTAAAAAGATCAAAGAACAATTATGGTTGTCCTGATTTGATTGGGGATGGCAAAGATTTTCACAATATACCAAACAGGAAATTTTGGCATTCAAACAACAATCCTAGCAAGTTACCTTGTACAATTCTTCACAAAATGGTGATAGATTCATATAAGACAAGACCACAATTATGAGTGTACTATGTTAATACAAAGTCATAAAAGTACTTGATTGATTACAATTAATCTGTTCCTAAAATACTCTTAATTAACTTATATGTCTCCCCTCTGCCATTTAGAAACTACTTCTCAAGACAATCCATTTTCTGCTTGCTATTCTAAATGGACTCTTTTATCTTGTTCACTTGATCTGTGAGTACCTTGCAAATGGGAGAATCCAATGCAGTTGCTAATTGTAACATCAAATCTCTCTTTTCTATCCTCAGTGCCTCAAGTAAGCCACATAATTCCAATCTCTCCATTGATGCACCATGTTGTTGGATACTATGACTTAATTGTTGCATTTTGGTCTCCATAGAGTTGACTTTAATTTTTTGTTGCATGAAACATCTCATTGTTGCTCCACATATTGATAACATTAGGAGCTCCAGCTGCTCCACTTTGTGCCAAAACAGAATAATCCAATTGTTGCATTGACGTCTTCATTAAATCATGCCTTTCCAACATATGCCAAAAGTAAAGCAGATATGTTTAGTTGTATGACACAAAACTCTTGCGTAAGTCAAGTGTGCGATTAGTCTGATTTATGAAATTTTCAAAGACAGGTTTTGTTGTTGCATTGCTCTCATCATCATTGTTAGTCTCCCCAATATCCACCACCCCATCCCTCTGCCTGCTACGCTCCCAATTCATGATGACTAGATTCAATTGCAACAGCATTGAGTCACTTTTATGGAGATGCACAAACAAGTTCCAATATTTTGTCATATGAAAGAACTTTGGCAGTAGAAAAATCTGAATACAAAGTTCCAAGTTCCTCTGTGACTGGCTCTAAGGATGGATCATTCCAAAACCTTGTGAGCAGCTCCCAAACACAGTGATCCTTGTCGTCACTGTTATGATTCTTGATTGCCTTCCTGCCTGGGGGGATATCATGCGTCTTTGAACAGATTTTACTTCATCATTGTCAACAAGTGCATGGATTAGGTGCAAATAAGGGACTTTACATGTCCATTTTTTCAATTGCATCCACTTCTTGTTGCCTCTCTGCCTTGGCCAAGAACGCATTCCCTTTTAATTCCTCAAATGTTTTAATTATGAAATCCCTATCAATTAGATTTGTAATTGGATGATCATCCAACCATTGCAACACTTTTGTCATAGACCACTGGGCTGGACATGGTGAAACATTGTGTTCTTCCAATGATGAACAGTTTTTAAATTTCCTTTTTTATGTTCATCAGCAGTCAGAAAATAAGCAGACTTTTTCATTCCCTTCCACGGCTGCTATGTTTCTGCAAATATTGTGCCTCCACAATCATTATGCCACCCTTGGCACATCGCAATGAGGATTTTCAGAGCCCTGCAGTAATCCTCATAGAAAATTTGTCCCTTGCCATCAGTGACTGACCTGGGTAAAGATGAACTATAGGATGGCGCATATGAGGAGTTGTCAGCAGCAGTTTTGGCTAATTTTGGCATTGTTGCTAGATCAAAATGATCTTATTTGTGTAGAAATGTCTGTGACAGGGGCCATAAAATTGTTGGGTATGAATTTATATCACTTGGACACTTTAAATTTTTTTGGACATGTGGACCGTGATAAATTTAAATTTCTAAAATTATAGTTGCCTGTGGCAAGGGGGTAAGTATTATTTAGGCCCTTGAGTTACGAAGTCCCGATATTGATTTCAAGTTTTTTTGTTTTTTGTCTTGGTTGATTAGAGGTATGATACTTTGTAAATATCTGGTAGAGTACCACGTTATACTATACTCGTCACTTGCAAGCTCTCTTAACTCCAAGAGTAAACGACTCTAAGCATTATACTCTTATTCATTATGTCAATTCACTTTCATAATTTGACAGTTTTTTTAATATCGCATATTAGAGAGGTTATAAAATGACCGAATGATGACCTCAATGGCATCGACGTCAACTTGAATACCGATTGTTACTCTCGAGGAAGCAACATGCATGCAAACGGGACCTAATGCCAAAAATATATTAATTAGAGATGGCGGCCCAATAGGCTAACGACAACGATCTTTTTGTCATGCTCAAATTCAGAGCTACAATACAAGTAGCCCATTCCAAAACTCAAAAAAGGAATGAATTGAAAGTAACAAGTGCTATACTTTTAGATAATGTTACTACAATTAGAATCTGTAGAGAAAAATCCTCGAGAAAAATATCCGTACTTTTTAAGCGGTATGATGTACTAGCTGAAACACTCTCTTCGCACTCTCTGAAAAAAAGGTTTATGTATGTAATATAAAATAAATATTTGACACAGAGCGCGAGAGGGAGGAAATGAAAAGAAGAATGGAAAAATATTTTTTGTAACTGAGACCGCTCCCCAAGGGCAGTAGAAAACGTCGAAAATCGAGCAAAAGTGTTGCTCTAAGCAAGGAACCGCTGCAGCATTATTTATACATCGAGTGCAACTTATGATGGCCCCGCGAGAGCGCCAAAAATCCAGCGAGAACGTGAACTTGAACGTGAACGTCAAAAGCTCGGCACGGCATCGTCTATCCGAGTCGTCGACTCTGTCCAACGATAGCGACGAAAGCGGATCGAAGAGAAAATTTAGCGGGCGGTTGTCGGACGTGACGACGGTGACGAGTAATATGCAAAATGATCTGAAGAATTGGTTGAACAACCCGGACCGACACGAACAGTTCGAAAAGGGTTCTGATTCAATTAATGATTACAACGCTTCATCTTTGGGACCCATCGACCAGCGAGTGAGCGATATCGAGGGAGCAGCTGAATCACTGCATGCGCCAGGATCTATTCCAGCTGATGCCAATGGTTCGCCTGTTGCACCCCACAAGAGTGCTGCCCATGTTGCGGCGACGTCGCCAGATGTGCCTGTTTCACCGGGGGACTCACAATTTATGTCTTATTCAGATCCAAAAATTGAGCAAAATGTTTCTATTGCAGCTAAATTGGTAGTGCAATCTCAATCTCCCGAGTCTTCGCAAAATTCATCTGCAAAAAATGGAATTGCAGTAGTTGCATCTAATTTGAATGCTCGTTCTGGAAGTTCATTCAATAATGCTTCATCACAGACACCTCCATTCGAGCGAGAAGAGCAAAATTTTCGAGCAGGATCAAAAATGGAAATAGAAATGGGACAACAGCAGACTCTTCAGCAAATAAACTTCGACTCACAACGATCCGATCAACAACAGCCTCATCCTCCTCGTGAAAGGCAGCAAGAGCAGGATCAGAGTCCATTTTCTCAGCCAAAGCATTCTCCACTTGGATTGCAACAAAAAAATGGCCATCAAATGCAGCCTCGTCAAGAACAGCCCCTCCATCAGCAGACACAAATTCCCCAGGTTCAGCAAAGTTTTGGATCACGGCAAATGCATCCCGAACAGCCCTGTCGTCTACCGCAGCCACCGAAGAATCAGTTACCCCAGTTTTACCAACAACCTCATGCGCAACTACAAGATGTGCATCAGCATCAGCCTTTTCATACCACTCAGCAACAATTTTCAACAAATACAGCTCTCGCAATGGCACTCGCACTAGGAATGAATGCATGCACTTTTGACGCAATCTTCAATTCCCCAGCGGGCCCTGCTGCAGGAGGGCCTCCGATGATGCAATCTCAGGAACCGGGTTTAGCAATTACTAGTAACATGTCAGATGTTTCTTCAAATGCGTCAACTGCATCCGGAGCTGCACCTGTGCAGGTAACATCATCGACGGCAATACCGCCAGTCTCATCGACAGCTCCCATACCGGCTTCAGATCCGATAGCTCCTTCAAAGCCATCCAGAAACCATCAGCAAACGATATTTCAAAATGAAGCTGCTACGGCAAACCCAACGACCTTAGCAATGCAAATACTCATCAACAGGATAAATCAACTGGAATCTCAAAATAACGCCCTTAACCAGCAGAACAATACCCTACGTGATCAAATTTGTCAACTAGGAGGTCAACTGGTCGAATTAGGAAGTATTTGCAGTAACAGCGTCTACGGCGGCGGGAGTGTTTACGGTGGTGGTTACAGCCGAAAAATGGGAAGCGGAAATAGCGTGGGTAGTTTGACGGGGGGAAGCTTTGTTATTGGGGTCGGAGCCACCGGCATGGGCAATGGCATGAATCCATCGAACAGTAACGAAAATTTAGCCAATATTGCCGGGATAAGAAACCCGTCCTCCATTGCAGCCGGGTCCAACAGTGCAGCAGCAGGTATGGCTATACTGAACAAGAAGAGAAGTGGATCAGACCCCAGAGAAGGCTTTGTGGGAAACAAGGTCGAAGTTTGTGGGCGAAGCGACTGTTATAATTTCAATAGCTCACGCCAGGCTTCTATTTCTCTGGATACCATTACTTCCCTCGATGATACACTGCCAGAAGAAAACGATGATGATTGCAAGGATCCTTCCATTCCTGGTGTGAGTAAATTGTCACTGAAGCAGCAAAATAAAATTAAAGGGAAAGGAATTTCTCACGGTCAAGAGGATATTGACGAAGTTACAGCCGAGGGGAACATTGAAGTGGACGAGTGTACCCAATCCAAAAGAATGGCAAATAGCGGGATAGACACCAAGGAATCTTGTAAACAAATCAATTCTAAAGTTGAAAGTATCGATGACGACTTCAATGATTCTCTCACTGACGTCAGCTATGACAACATTCAGGGGTCTTCAGATAACAGAGAGGACAACATTTTATCTCATTCTTCTACGGACGAACGAGTGAGGCCTAGTGGAGACGAGTTGGCAATCTTCGTTGAATCAACAAATGAAGCGATTGAGGAGGAAGACGAGTATAGTTCTTCCAGAGAGGACGAGGGTTCTTCTTACTATTCGTCAGAGGAAAACGTCGATTCTTCCGATGAGGATGAGGAGGATGACTTCGTTGAAGAGAATGCGGGAGAGCCCAAATCCAGATCCGAATCTGAATCCGAAACCGAAGAAGCACCAGAACCAGTGACAGAAGACGAGGACGAGGACCAGGACCAGGACGAGGACGAGCAGATATCGATAAAGAGACCTATCCCTCAGCGAAATATTGCTCAAGATATTGATGCTTCCTTCAATGCCATCAATTCTTTCATTGCGAAGAAGTACGGATTGCACAACGTCCCCGTGGCGCCACAATCAGAACGGAGGAGAAGCAGTTTCTCCGCAGATGGGGGTGCTAGCAACGAAAATGACTCTGGGGCACTGCGTAGAAGGAGCTCTCTGTCGGCAGAACATGGTGATGAAGGAGTCTTCACTAGGAGAAGCTCTTTGGAAAGGAAACAGGGCAATAAAGTGAATATAAATTCGCGGAGAAGCACTTTTGCGGAATCTCTTGAGGCTTTTGGTTCCACTACGAATCGTTTTTCTGCGGAATCTGCATTTGGCGATGAGAAAGACAACAATCCTTTTCGCCAGAGACGGATTACACATGACAACTCTAGTTATCATGTTGCACCACCCCCGGCCCATAAACTTACAAACAAAGATAACAGGACAGTTCCTGAACACCCGTTACTTCATAGAAAAGATAACGTCCCTCACAATCCTCATTATATTCCAAAGCTCTACATGAATGCATTAGATGAATCGACAAAAAGTTTGGATGTTGAAGACATAGAATCATCTGTCAGGAGTTGCGAAGAAGACATTAAAAACAACCGAGTTAAGAACCTCATTCAGAAGAGGCAACAACGAATACAACAACAGCAGCAACCCGGACTTCGGGGTATAATGCAAAATTTTCGTAAATCGACAGTGTCTTCTATTAATGAATCTCAAGAAAAGGATCTCGCGCAAAATCAATTATCGCATATCGATTCCAAGAACAATGTGGAGGCACAACCGTCAAAAATTGGACTAAATGACAAAACTGGTTTAGACAACAGTTTTAGCTCAATTGGTATGGACCTTGATGCTTCCCTTGATGGCGTGGGCAATTCAAACGTAAAGGAAGGTGCCTTACCCGAGAATGCCTCTGATTCTGAAATCGACATTTTCTTGGAAAAGAAATTCTCGTTTAACGGGAAACCATCATTGAACGATGTTGATCACACGAACAAGGGCAGTGATAAAACTGGAAAAGAACATGGGTCTCAGAGAAGGAACTCTAGACAATCTGACTGCACTTCCGACAATGAATCTGAGGTTGAATCAGCAGATACTTTTGACGCAAATCCACATACTTCCAATCAAAAGATCATGAATAGAATGAGAAGATTTAGTACTGCGGAAAATCCTGACGGTGTCAAGTTCAACGATCCCGTATCTTTTGCCTTAGGCAGGAGGAAAACTAACAGGTACATCTCTATGAATCAAAAATCTTTTATGAACCCGTTCGGCAGATCATTTATGCACCGAAACAATTCTGATAATAAGCTGAAGCCTATCAGCAGTCTCAGCAAAATAAGCAACAACTCTTTAGCGGATTTAAATTGCAGAGAAATGGAAAATACTGGAGGAGAAAAAGAATACACTGTCCATGTGACAAAAATTGTCAATTCAATGAGCATGATGATGAATAAGCAATCACTTGAAAAAGCTATGCAATTTACACAGCCGATGACGAATATCCCATTCGAGCTGTTCTTTTTGTTGTCGATCAACCCAGTAGATGCAAAGAATCAACTGGAATCGGGAATAATTAATGTTGGCAGAACCTATCTCGATCCATTCAATTTCAAATCTGCAGAATGCATCGACAGGTACCCGTCTAGCATTGACAAGGACTCTTTAGATCCTTCGGAGCTCGCTGCATTTTGTTGCCCAGAAGGTATAAAGTTTAGGGTTCTCCCGCGAGCGGCAATGACAGGAGCAAAACGATTGGGCTATGTTGGCAAACGAGCTTGTCAGTACAAGGTTTTGGTCGTGAGTCTCACCCATCGATTCCAATTCTCCTTTTATAGTTTTCCAATGACTAAACCATTCTAATATTCATTATTTCAGTTCACAAATGAGAATGGCGAGTCTACCCACGGTATCGCCATAACGATTTCTGAAGAGGTATCCATAGCTAGTTGTGAAATGGGAGAAATCATGGATCACTTCCTTTTGATTAGAAAGCAGCGTATGGCTGTAAGAAAATTATGCCGCTGGTGGAGACTTACATGGGAAAAAATCACTAAAGCTCGCGCAGAAGCTTTGGAGAAGGCGAAGCAACGCCGTGGTAGGCGTACATCTATTATGGGCCGCGACGACAATGGGAAGAAATCAGGGCCGAAGAGGAGAGCATCATGGAACGCATTAACTGTCATGTTCAATTCAGCCTCATCAAACAACTTGTTAGAACTGGGTTTGATTGAGGACGCCGACAACGAAAACGACGATGATTCACTTTCAGAGCTTCATCTTGATCTCGACAATGATAACGCCAATGCAATAGGTTCCTTCACTTCTCGAAATTCACACAATTCCAGAGCTTCTGCGAGTTCAAAGTTGTTGTCTGGAAGTTTAAGGTCTACAATGCAGTCAAGATCAAGTTTCCGTGAAAGCAGAAAGATTACTAAAAATTTAAAAAGCACAATTCTTGACTATCCCGTTGATGATGACGATGACGGATCCAGCGATAGTGACATCAGAGACGGAAACTCCTCAGAGAACGGTTTCTTAGATTGGGGAGGAGTGACACATTATGACGACGACGATGATTATAGCGCAAATGGTCTAGATGTCGACTTCCCCGAGACACGAGTCAACGCAGAGCCCAACAGGGTGGAGATTCTTGCGAGAGAGGCTTACGAAGCGATGATGCAAGCTGATGCAGAAGGAGATGTATGCATCATTGAAAAATGTTACGTGATGGTAGGCGGAAAACAATCTGAACAGTTTTTGCACTTAAGACTTTTACAGAACATGATCAACAAAGAACAGGAGGTAAGGACAAATTCCGAGGAAACAATCATGTTTTCCTCTGAATTATTTTTTTCTCACGCATTTCGCTTCTGAGATTCTTAAGGAATCTGAAAATCCTACAACACACAAACCGGGCAATACAGGGAATAATAGCTTATTGATGAAAACTGGCCTCAAGTTTCCACTACTACGTCGTGCGAGCAAAGAAGCAATCAAAGATCCGGGCGAAAGGATGATTGATTTTCGCCATCGATATTTACAAGTTCTGCTCGAACACATGCGCCTATCGCCGGAGCATGCAAGGGCTAATCTTCCTCAAAACAAATCAAGCAAATCGAAGCGGAAAAGACCCACGACATTTGACATCGAGCTACCAACATTTTCCGATGAATCCTATGTCTTCAGCACAGCGCTTCCGCTACCACAAGTCGCCGCACACTGGGGAGTTGCGTCTCTTATGACCCGAATCAAATCCAGCGATTTAATTCTTGTGTTGAAGCTTCTACTTGTGGAGCGATCTGTACTCATCATCGGCGAATCGCCACATCTAGTTACGGCTTGCGCATGCGCACTGCTTGAATTACTCAAGCCGTACGTATGGGCTAGTAACTTCATGCCTTTGCTTCCCGGCGAAATGCTTGACTTTGTTAATTCCCCCGTTCCATTCCTGATTGGAATGACGGTCAAAGACGAGAAGCACAGCTTGGAAATTGAGAACGACGAAAGAGTTGTGGACGCAAGGGAAACTGGGCTAACATGCATCAATCTTTCGACCAATACCGTACGCCTGACAAATGAAACTGAGATTGTAGAAATTATTCAAGGCTGTCCTACTCCAAAGTAAGTTTATCACGTAAACTTTTTTCCATATTTCTGCTTGGTTGTAAACCACAGAAAACTGATACCATCATCATTTCACAACAGGACCCAGCTGGCTATGTTTGAGAAGCGGTTAGATTTCCTCCGAACGCAAAGTTCTCCACTGAGATCATTTGCAAGATTCATCAAACAAGGTTTTTCTCGGAGCGAGATTGAAACAATCGAATCCATTCACCGTGTGATTCGGACATATTTGAACGGTCTTGCAGACAACATTGCCGCTCATCCGTATGGATGGTCTCAGTACGGAAAGAAAGACGAAAGCGGCGATAATTTCGACTTTTATCCATCTTTATTTGTGGATCGTTTGAAGCAGCAGATGAAGCTGTTAGAGTGCCGATTGCAATTTCAAGAAATGATGGCCTACTCCCAATTATTTGTAGAATATGTAGATGGCCAAAGGAAGGCGGCTCTGGGCAAAGATTTGGTTGGCAAATACATTGCAAATTGGATCTATATGCATTGGAAACTGAAAAAGATGCTGAAGGAGAAGAGGGAAGCTGAGTCGAAGCCTGGCCTTTTTAGAAGATAACAAGACTCAGTGCACGCTTATTATTGTATTATTCATTCCAAAGGAAAATTAGCGGTCAAATGGCGAGGATCGTTAGCCCCCTGAACAAGTTTATAATAAATCTAGAAATTCATCTCAAAACAAAGCTGATTTTTAATCAGAAGCTTTCTCGTTTGGTTCATGGTGTCCAAATAGCCAAATTGCTAATGCTTTTTACACTGATCGCAGTGCCCATCAAAAAGCAATGACGAAAAGAAAAGTTGGCTACAAAGCATGATGGTTTTATTTTACACTACCCCTAAACAATATTGACTACAAGGGCTGGGAAGACCTTTCCCCTATTGATGACAATAATTGCATCTACCACTTCCACAATGACCATGAAGCATCTTACAAAATAACAACATTCGTATTGCCCCTTTCATTTCCCTACCGTCAACAAACATAGACATACTAACCTCTCGAAAGTTAGGCATCTACCTCCACCCAAAATCCTCCCAGACATTTTCTCTCGCTTTGTTCAAACTCCAATCATTCAATTCGAGGTACGCCCTGGCTTCTGAGTGGCTCAACGGTTCTGGGCGCAGTTTTGAATTGCTGCCATTCACATCATAATTTCGTGAATTCTGCTGTTTCCCAATGGAAGACACTTTGCACTGATATTGAGTCAAAAGCGAAGCAATTTTCTCTTCCTTCGTCATGGTCCCGTTTCCGGTTTGATCGTTGTTCCTCTGCTTTCCATCTTTCGAGGGAGGTATCACGATTCTCTCCCCCACCAAATATCGTAAATTGATCTGTCCCACGAATTTGTTGGCCCGCCTCAGATCCAGTGCCGAAATTTTGTACTTGAGGCAAAGGCCTTGAAGGGTGTCCGAATTCGTGACTTGATGGTAATGGATTCCGTTTTCGTAGGTGTCATCCTCTTCGCGAGGGTTGTCGTCGTTCGAAAATTGGCCAATGTTGATTACGGGCACGGCGACGAAGGCCTCTCCACTTGCAACGGAGGCAGTCGCAACGGCAGTCGTGTCACGAGGATTCGACGCGTTGGCGACGGGCCGTGCTGCCGCAATGGGAACGGCGGAGGATTCATGGTCATCCTGAATGGAGTTTCGCTCGTCGAGGGAGTCGGCAGCGGGAGTGGCTTCTGCCACGGGAACCAATTTCCATTCCTTCGATCCGGTGGAGGCGTCGGGAACTTGCACCCAGACGAGTCCCTTGGGGGGCGGCGGAAGGGGATTTTTGAGGTCGCTGTAGCGGCATGTGGCGGGTCTGCCGCCGTTGGGTGGGGGTTGGATCTTTTGTAGTTTCCAAGGGTAGATTCCTCCTTCGGACATGGTTGACAGCACTGACCTGAATGGTGTTGGATATTTTTATTCGATATTTTGTTCTTTGGTGGAGCAAGTATTGTATGATTGGCACTGATGGTATTGGTGCAGTTCTTCACCATATTTTATATTATGAAGAAAAGAACAAAATATTGCACCTAGGTTTCACAGTTGTTGTTGTTTTTATCAAAACACCGCTCGAATAATTTACCAAGGGGGAATTTTCGCGCGAAATTGATGTCGTGGCCGGGTTCTCAGTTAGTAGTTTGCACTCTATCCTTATTAAAGAGATCCCACAGAGAATCATCATATTGCTACTTTTTTTCATACAAGATGTGAGAAAAAAAAACGCACACACACAAACACTCACACACTCACACACT
>JALLPE010000160.1:0-22297 GCA_036940025.1 Conticribra weissflogii
TCTGTCTGAACCAAGAAAGAAAAATGAGCAGCTAAAGTAAAAAGTTCAACAAAATAAAAAATCTCAACTAATCATTCCAATTTCATAGGAACAAAGATGACACTGATATTGTGACTACAATTAAAAATTTACATTAATTCATGAAATTTTTCATTCTTCATGTGGTAAAATGTATTTGTTTGCATACTCTGTCCAGCAGTACTTATCAAAAAGAAAGAAAATAGTGGGATGGTCAAAAAGAGATAATGAGACAGACTCTACTAGCCTTTTTTCCTGCTCTCTTTTTCTCAAGCTTTTTCGAGAGATCTCGATAGAGAGTGATTGAAAAAATAATAAGGGAATCGATAAATCAACAAATTGTTGGTATCTACCTACATGCTTATTCCTATGTTTGTTAGTACCAAGTTTTTGAAGGATTATTCAAAATCCCAACTCTCGTAGAAAATGACATCTTCGCGCGACCCAAATATATATGAGCATTGGCCCTTGTTTTAGGCGCCGAATGTGATTGCTAATTTATCTCAGTACGGTACTGGCCATTTTTTTTAAACCAAATATTGCTGTTCCGTCTTAGATACCTTCGTTGTATTATTCTTGAGAGGGAGTACAACTGATGAGATTAAAAAATTAGGGGTCGATTGTTTTGGCTAATGGCAATACCTCACCAATAGTACAGTGTAGCAGGGATGGGCGGGCAAGGCATAAAATAGCTTTCGATAAAATACAATGGGAAAGTACGTTTGCTGCTACTGCTTGTGCAAAACTGATACATCTATTTACTATCAAGATGACATCTTTCGCAAATATAGCTAAAATATTTTGGAGCGACAGATAGGTGGGGACATACATCACATCGCTAGATTGAGAGTTAAACCTTCGGGAGTTACGATACATATTTATTCACACACTCGTTTCTACACCCATTTTGGGCTGGGTTACTGTAATAAGTTTTCCTACTATTGCACGTTTGTTTCGATGAGTATTTTTGAGTCTTGGTAATGAATAGAGTTGACAATCAACTATTATGATATGAAGTATGGTAGAGTTTCTCACCACATAATAATATACTCAAAAGGAAATGATACATATTGAAATTATTTAGTAAATATTATCTTTATCTCGTAAAAATGTATTGAAAAAATATAAAAATATTGAACAATCGATATAAATTGTACACACAAGCTTAATTTCACCGAATGTGCGCTCGTAAAATAATACATGTCGTTGTTTCAACTTCCATGAATCATACTACATTGTGCAAACAAAATAAGTCCTCGAAGAACGGAAGTGCTTCTGATCATTATTATGTACACATCATTATTTTATGCGCGTATTATGAAAAAATCTATCACACACAATTCAGCTTTCAACACAGCCTCCCCCACCTCCTCCAAATATCAAAACCATGACATCGAACTCTCACAACATGTTGCTAGATCTTCACGGCAGGAAGGTCGAAGATGCTATTTGCGAAGTCACCTTGTTTTTAGAGCGTATTCGTCGAGCGCACTCAACTGTTCGTGCCTCCATGATCCATTCATCGAATAGTGCTCCCTCTGAATATGCGACTGGCGCCCGGGACGAGCCGCTTTATGTGGTTATAGTGACAGGTTCTGGATCGGTAGGTTGGTTGAAATCTCAATTCCATGATGCATGTGTACAAATTCAGATCTTACTGTTCAAATTGATTTCCTCCCTCATGATGTTATATCATAAATTGCGGACAGCATGGCTCCCAGGGCCCAGTGCTTCGTAACGCCGTGAAAAAATTGTTGCAGAAACGAGGGATGAAATTCAGCCTGGGCCGTTGTGGAGGGGCTTTTCAGGTCGATGCATTGAGCGGTTGGGATTTGTATGACGAAGAGCAGCCTTCTGACAGCAAAGTATTATTGATGGATCAAGATCAGTTTAATGAGATGGCGACGGAATCGAGGAGAAGCGATGTCTGTCATTCACTTAATAGTTTAGGTAATGGTAAGACAAGGGGGGACTGTTTTTTTCGTCATTTTTTTGATACGTGGTTCTATAATATGCTAATATAGATTAGTTCTTCCTTCTCATACTGAAAGGAAAATTGTCACATCATCCTCGTAGCATATCTGCCCCAAATATAATGGAAAACAACGGCTATTCCTTTCCTCTCCCCTCTGAAGTCGCCGCAGAGGATGCGGCATTACAAGCAGCCGTGCACATCAGCATTCAAGACTCGCAAAAACACCGTAGCTTGCGAGAACGCGAGAGAAATGAGTATGACACTGCGTATCGAAGGGCGATATCGGAAAGCCAGGCCGATCATGTCGCTCAATCATGCAGGCGACGAAATGAAGAAATTGAAGTCAGGAAGGCATTGGCACTGGCCTTTCAAGATCCAGGCGAAGGCGAGGATCAGGAAGGCCTAATTCCTCCCTCCATTGGGGGAGCCCCTTTGAAAGAGGAACATCTCATTCTGAAGAAAGTAGCAGAACAGTCTCTCATTGATGAGCAGAAACGCAACGAGGACGCTCAGAAGCAATACGAAAGGGAGTTGGAAACAGTTCTCAGGGAGTCAGAGTTATCCGCGTGCCAAGACAAAGCGAAGGTGGAACTCGAAGAAGAAACGATGTTGAAAACAGCTTTGGAGAAGTCTCTCATGGAAGAGGAGAAGGTGAAAACTCCAGACGAAGAACTAGTGCAAATGGTCATAGCGCAATCATTGAAGGAAACGGAGATGAGGAAGTGCCGAGAAGAGGAAGAACTCGAAAGAGCACTGGCGCGATCTCTGGAAGAAGACTATCAAAGCGATTCAGATGAGTTGCTGGAACAAGTACTGCGACTCTCTTTGGAAGAAAAGAGAGCAGAACCAATGGACGAAGAAACTGCAGTGAGAATAGCACTCGAACTGAGCGTAAGGAATGATAATTTTTTCGATGAAGATACGAAGATGCCCGCAAGAAGAATGTGAATTTGTTCGGTCTGAGTCGTTACATCTTATCAGCAGTGGTCTTTTATTGCATCTCTCATCATTTTGTTGAAAAAATGACTCTATTTTGCACTCTTCGTTACAATTTCACTTTCGTTGATGTCTCGGTGGGCTGATGTCACACAGAAGATCGAGATACAGCTTTTATAAAACTGCAAAAATCTTGAAGAAAATATATGTCTATATTTGCATCAGAAATTTCTAATTTGTTCAAACTACTTATGCTCACAATCATACGTAGACCAAAGTGACAACGGGAATTCTGATAGGTAATTTTCTATCAAAAGCAGTGACTTCTTTATACAATTGAGGATTTCTCCATCATAGCAGCAAGCTCATCTGCATCAACTTCAGCAGCAGGGGCATCGTCACTTCCGTCATCATCCTCGTCTTCGTCTTCATCCTCTTCGTCGGAAGAAAGGTCGTCATCTGCATCTCCTTCGTCATCATTATCCTCCATCTCCCCGAGTGTGTCCTGAAATGCTTCCTTAAGCTCCGAAAGAACACTTTCATCAAACGAGTTTCCATCTAACAGTATCTTTTTCAAATTGGGCAAATCCTTTCCTCCAGGGCCAAAAGCGTCAATGAGAGCTCGAGCACCAATGGCTCCGCACATATTACAGTTCAACTTAATCTCTTCAATGGCGGACCCATCCTCACTGACATGAAATGCCTTAGCAATGTGCTGAACACCAAGGCTTGTCATTTCATTGTCTTCCAAGCGAAGGACCTTCAGCCTCCCTTGACAATCGCGGATGAAATCGGCGATATGCTTCGCCCCCTTTCGAGTAATGCAATTCCCGCTAAGATCGAGATGTTCCAACGCCGAGTCGCTTTCAAACAAAGCATGGCACACCTTCTTGACACCGTCATCCTCCAAATCGCACTCGCGTAAATCAAGATATTTAAGACATTTCGTGGCCCCCAAAGCCCGGAACAAAGCATCGTGAGATGCCGCATCCTTAAAGATATTGTCGCATAAATCCAATCTCTCCAAGTTGACATTGCGCCCATCCGCCAGAGCCGCATCCAAAGCCGACGCCACGATCGTGCTTCCCTCGCGTCTGGCGCGCGTGCTCGAGAACCGAATGTCCACCAAGCACTTGCTCTGCTCCAAAATACGCACGAATTCGCTACACCCCCCCTCGCCGCTCATATTATTGTAGAAATGAATCTTGGTCAATCTGCTCGCAATGGATCCCGAGCCATCCTCGTCGTTGGTGAGAATGTCCGCCACTTGCGCCATGGTCGCCTCACTCAGTCCGTTGTTGCAGAGAGACAACCTCTCCAATGATTTTTTCCCAATGACGGATTTGCAAGCCCCGATCCCTTGCTGTCCGATTGCATTATCGCTCAAATCGGCCTCGACCAGCTGCGCTGCCCGGAAGGCATCGCAGATCGTTTCCAGGACTTGCAGTCCCTCCTCGGTCATTCGCCCGGCGATGATGTCGGAGAGATCGGCTTCCACGATTCCATTCGCCAGGGGCGGCAAACCGTCTTGCCAAGGAGTGGATAAAAATTCGGCGATGAGGGAGGCGGCCTCGGCGTCGTAGGATTTATCGGTCAGGCTGATGCGGTCGCATAAGATCACGGTGGAGAGGTCGGCGTCGGCGCCCAGGAAGTGCTTGGCTTTTTGGAGGTGGTCGGCAAGTTGTTCTTTCCAATGTTGGATGATTTCTTTCGCTTTCGCGGAGTCCACGAATCCTCGCTCGCCGGGGGTTGCGAGTTTGATTGGGGATAGGTGCTCTGGTGTGGTTCCCATTGTGGTGAGAGGTCGTCTGGAGGAGGAGGAAATTAGTGTGTTCTCTTGATTTTATATTACACAGTATTATTGTTGACGGTCGAGAGTTTGTGACAAGTAGAAGAATTTTCGAGCGGTAGGAGCCAATCTGTATGAATTCCTATGTAATTTCATGTCATTGGACTGTTCCTAGGTACCATACTGACTCTCTCTCTCTTCCAGGGAAATAAGTTTTCATAAACGTGCGATATTTTATCGTAGTGATGGGCTGACGAGCGACGCATGCCCCCCAAACGAAAAGAAGGAGCAGCCTATGTTCATTCTTTTGGGGAGGCTGTCGTTTGTCATGTTCATGGCCATCTTGAAGGTCTGAATATATCATATTTTGTAGAAATTCAGTAATTAATCATTCCCTCTCCATTCTTTTCTCCCTTAATCGTATTTGTCATGGAATACGAGGAGCCTCTGGCTGAAACACTTACATACACATAGGACACACCTTCAGCAGCCTGTAACCTGGCCACAGCGGTACCTCCCAATGCACAAACCATCACCCAAACTGCTGACAACTAAAATCATCCACGAATTACCCATCCCCAACCCCACCACAGGCAATATCACAGACCAACCACCCCAACCTCATCAACCAAAGGATAATTATTTCACCAATGGCTGTTATTCGGCTTTTGAAAAGCTCATCTGGTCCTCACATGCCTAATCCCAGATGAATGACTTTATGAAACAGGAACTTGCATGGCAAAGTCCTGCCGTGAAAAATTGCAAGAAGCAAGAAAAATTTTGGGATGTGGTGGTGGCTTGTCTTGATTTTTGCCCCTTTGCCTTCATGAAGGTATAGTTGCCCTACGTGCATGTCTACCAATCCATTGGTATTTTTCAACCACAAGGACCTACAACCCCAATCAGCTAGTTGGAGAGGAAGTTAGATTTTTTCCAACTGCATGGAGGGTGCTAATCGCCTTACACTGAAACTGTAATTGCAGAAGGCATGGCGATGGGGTACAAAACATGCCATTCTTGATCCCATCTCCCATCCCTGTGGAGAAATGTGTTGTTTCCCATTCAAACCTTCTACATTTGTGGGATACCTCCTAACATACTTCCACCAAGAAAACTGAAGTATATACACTATATCTTCTCTATCTCCATCTCATTTTGTTCAAGGAGTGGTGGGCATGGGGCCCATTCACACCTCATAATCTACTTATAGTGGCAACAATATTTCTTGCACAAGGACTCAACATACTAACTTTGGAGGAGTTAGAGTATCATGGACTGGTGTCTGGTTGCATCCCAGGGAGCAAGTGGGAAAAGTATGCTTGAAGTTGATATGGGAGCCATTTTCTCTGATGCATTGTTCCACGTATGGACAGACAGATGAATATCAACCTTTTATTGCCAGTTGTGCTTACCCTGGGTTTCCAGGAATCCTTCTTTGTTTTAGTGATGTCAGAATCACCATGTGAACATATCCTTCCTCTTGTCCTTGTTGATATATGATTCAATACATGCTATGTGTTGCTTTACATGCTGCTTTGTGCTACACCCCCATTCTCATAATTATAAAATAATGAGCATTTATATTACTCCAATATTGGTATATTATGAACACCATTGGGAACGAACCTTACTCTCACACAGTGGCACCACTATACAGGACATGGGGCTCAAACATGGTGGCCAAAAATGCCAGAGGAATTGATCAAGGCCTACTCTCTCAAAGCCATCCAAAAAGAATGAAGGCCAAACATATGATGTACATGATATTGCAGCTTTGAAGGGATTTGCTGGTAGTGCAATCTGCTGGAATTGAATTATAAGCATTTGCAGTTACTAGGATTGCACAAGAACGCATTTTACAAAGGATTAGATCCCAGACCATTTTGCAACTATGGTGTACAATATCTTGGGAGCCAAGGTAAACATGAATTTGGGCAGTGGCCAGAGGCAACAAAGGCAGCTTAAAACATGCAGAAAACCAATTGAAATGACATGGGACTCTGCAACAGGCCACAAAAGTATCTAAGGGGGAGTTGGTTTGATCTGGATGATCAAAAAAATCAACAGTTGGCAGACATGAACAGAAGAAGAAAATAAGAGATACTCCTAAAAACAGCATTAAAATAACCTTGATACCTTCATGCAGCATGTCTAGTGGCCATTGTACACCACTATTAGATAATGACAAAGGTAATACCACTGATGCAGCACATGCCCTGTTTGCCAACTTTGCCACAGATGCCAGGACTCTGTTATTAGACTACCCACAAAAATTATCTACAAGATTGCCTCCAACAATGAAACCACCCATATCCTCCCTAGTTGGTCACCTTTGCATCAAACCAACCTCCAACTGCTCGATCAGTAGTATTGAACTTTCTCATCAAATCAGGCCATCTGTCCCAGCCCAACCAATCCATCCATGGCTAGCACTTTTTGTCCAGAATGAACCTCATCCAACCCAGCAATTTCAGTACCTGATCAATTTCTGCAAGCAGTGTCCAGTGCCCCCATTGTCCAAGTACAAAGGAGTCCCAAATGATTTAACAGTGCCCAAACAGCATTTCCAATGCCCAGTTCCCAATGTCATGAGTGTAGATGCAAAGTGTCCTGTACTGAAACAGCATTTAAAGTGCCAAGTGCCCTGACCCATTAGTGCCAATACCCAATACATAGTCTGAATGGCCAAACCAGCATTTACAGTACCTAGTTCCCAGTACCATGAGTCCCAATACAGAATTTCCAGTGGCTGACCAGTTTGTAAAGTTACCAATACCAAGTGCCATGAATGACGCTAAGGAGTGTCCACCACCAGCATCCCCAACTTGCCATACCTACCCTGGTCTCTTTTTGCCATAGCACAATGATGGGTATAGTCTCACCAGAGCTTCAACTGAGTGGCATCTGCTTGAGAATAGAGCACAGCGCCACTTCCTACAGGAATGGCAAAAAAGGCAACAGTTCCAGTGCTTAGTTGGGACCATCCTATGTCATATCCTGTGAAATTTGAAGACACAGGACAGGACATTAGACATGTCCCAGACATGTCCTTAAAATCCCCCCAAATCCTGAACTTAAAGTAAAAAACACCTTCCATTGTAGTATATTTGTTTTCATGCATGCGCCTGGTTAGTGAAGGTCTGAACTGTTCGAAAATGCAATAAAAAGGAAAAAGTAGAAATTTTTTGGATGATGGTTGATGTACAGGGGGCTAAATACACAAAAAGGCTCCATCAAACAAGTTTTCAAATGTCTGGACAGAACACACTGTCTGCATGATTTGATGGCAATTTGCCATGTTCTCCAGGAAATGTCCAGAACATTCCCAACTAAATCCCAGTGGACAATGATAAAAGGATAACATTCTCTCCCACCCCACATGGCTTGCAGTACAATAGTCAAGGGAGGCATGCAACCTTCTGGTGAGGCTACCACTCATCCAGCAGTCCTGCCACTTCAGGACTGAGCAACGGTTGCATGCCCTGCCAAAACAGGATGCACATGGTCCATCACTAAGATGCAGTAAGTTTTTGACAGGGGACCTCATGTTTCAGCACTCACCCATGAAGCCATTGAGCACTTCTGCCTAGAAACCCAAAGTAAAGCAGCCATCAGACAGGCAAAATTTGTGTGGTGGTACAACATTGAGCACAATCCACCTGCACGGATTAAAATATCACTGGTGGCAGCAATAACCCACAAGTCACGCGCTTTCTGGTTGATTTTGGACTTGTCCTTTTATTGTGATTGACATTAGTAGAGGACCGGGCATCAGTCAATGTAAATTCAAAATAAGCCCCAAGGAGAGCAATAAACTAAAGTGGACACACCTTGACATGCCTCATCTATGCATTCCCTGAGGTGGAGGATGACGCAAAAATTTCATTGCAAAATTTGATATAAAAGATGGCTTTGGGAGGATGAACATGACTGATAGCAACAAGTGGAATTTTCGCTATGTCTTCCCTCAGGACAATGACACACCAAAAACTTTGGTAGTGACCATATTCCTCCAGATGGGCTGGGTTGATTCACCACCATTTTTCTTTGCTGCATCAGACTTGACTACGACATTGCAAATGAGTACATTAGTACACTGGTGAACAGCCTTCCTGACCACAAATTCCTGACCTATGTGAAAGGGGACCCCACTGCAACTGCACTTCCATTGCAAATACCACCAAACACACCTGTCCAATACAAGCTTAAAGTCTACATTGATGACTTCATCAATCTTGTCATCTGAGTATCACAGGATCACATATGGCATGTTTTCAATGGAACAATGTTAGAGATTCATGATGTATTTGTGCCAGACACAGAGAACAAAAATGTTGCTATCTCCTTGAAAAACGAAGAAAAATGATGAACAACTTTCAACATCAAAAAACAACCTTGGTTTTGTATTGATGATCTCAATAAAACAATCTGGTTGGAAGAAGAAATGGTCAAACCTACTCCAAACCCTCCACCAGTGATGGGCTACAAGAGCAACTGGTGGCATACCTTTCTCCAACTTTGAATTCACTGTTACAAAACTAAGACTTGACCTCATCATACTTCCTGTGACCAAGGGCCTCCTATCCCCACACAACAAACTTATTGCTAAACAACCAGCTGCTGACTATTTACATTATAAAAAAACTCCAGCTGCTAGCGATTACCAATGTCTGGAGGCTCCTTGTGAAATCCATCAAACAACCCACACAGTGTAAGGTACTGATCCTGGGTTCTCTGGGTTACATTAGCATTGCAGATACCTGTCATCATGGAGTGGATGGTGTCATCATTGAAGAAAACAGCACATGCATGTCCATAGTTTTCTGGTAAGTATCATCACAACAAATCCAAAGCAATGTCAGTTCCAACCACATTCATCATGGAAAACTCTTTAGGGAATTTGAACAGCACAAATGCTTTATGGCTGGTAATGGAGGAGGTTTACCCAGCACTGGCTGAAAAGCATGATTCCCTCTTCAGCGACAACATGCCGATGGTTTCATGCCTACAAACAGTAAAATCCAAGCTTTCTCTCCCAACTGAGTTCATGCACCATATTTACTTTTCTTTTTCAATTCCTTGGTTCCCCTACCTACACAGGAATCCTGGACCCCCTTCCAGTACCCCTCAAATGCAAGTATGAAAGTGATTTCCAGTCTACAAACAATGGCTTCTCTGTTGTATGGGTAATGGAAACTCAAATGAACAGAAAAGCTCATTGGAAAAAATTGGCATGCCTATATTGCACCTCTGGGATTGGACCCTATTCGCCAGACAATTCCTTTCATCCACAAAGTCACAGCCTTAACAGGCTTTGATGCACACGTCCACAGCGGCTTCTTTGGTCAAGACAGCCAGGTTCATGCTGGAGTGGTGTTTTCAACACTTATGACCATTGGACAGATGATTGCTCTGACCACTGCACCAATCAAAAATGGAATAGTCAAAAATATTTCTTCCCCGTATTCAACAAATGCTTGATGTGTGGAGAAATCAGATCCCCCAGCTAATGAAAAGCTGCAAGTGGAGGCTGATGTGCCTGAATACCTATCCAATGTTGGCTACCACCTTACCTTGACCACCCTACAGGCCTCCATTGAAGACCATGCCATTATGGCTTTAGATTTCCTGATTCCTGTTGGAGAATACTCAGTAAAAGGATATATTGAAATAAATACAAACAAACCATGCAATTTTAACTGGAGGATGTGACATTCTTTAAACATGAAACCCACCCCAATTGTTCATTCTCACCACCAATAGCACCACTAGATAATCAAAAGAATGGGTGGAATTGTGTATACATCTACCAGGAGACAAATGAAGAAGAATATAATTGTCTCATACAGGCCTCTTTAGGGCAATGATACACCCAAAATATTAGCAACAATCATGGTTCCCCCAAAACACTTCTTTCTGTGTTATACACACATGACCAGCAATTTGATCTTGCTCCAGACAATATGATTGGCACAATCAAGCTCATTGCCACTGCCTTGAATTATCTGCCTAATAAGGTTATTCCAATCACCAGCATCAACACACACTCCCTCCAAAGTGGGGGCATGAATGTGCTTGCATTGTCAGGGTA
Source organism: Conticribra weissflogii (assembly GCA_036940025.1). NCBI lineage: Eukaryota > Bacillariophyta > Thalassiosirophyceae > Thalassiosirales > Thalassiosiraceae > Conticribra > Conticribra weissflogii. Next base: position 10,810 of record JALLPE010000160.1, read on the forward strand.
CGGCAACACACAAATGCAGAAAATGGGACAGTGGCAGGGAGCCACATTCAATGAATACATTCAGGAGGAACATGCATGCTATTCTGCAAGGATGTCCAGTGATGTGAGACAAAAATTTATCTTTTTTAATGTCACTGCAAATGACTTCCATGATGTCACAAATCAAAGACTTCTGAACGCTCTAAATACCAATTTACTCCTACCATCTAAGAAACTGCACCTCACCACTTCCAGGGACACAACAAGTTTTAAGCAATGAATGACATGTAATGCAAAATATCAAAAAAAATCCTCTCAAAACAACAATTTGTAGGGGAACCATGCCATCTTTTGGTTGCTGCCTCCACTGCTACTTCTTTTATACCAAGCATGAGCAGATTGGCACTACAGTGGGCAAGACTCTTTGGTCTCCCTTCCTTTGGACCTTATCCCTATCCTCCTATAGGGAGGATGGATTGTGGGCAACACTAGTTGGAAAGCCAACTAGTGACAGGAGAAGTGACTCCTTTTGTAGAACCTGCCTTTTTGGTACCCACTACCAAAAGACTTACTACAGGGAGTAGCAGCAAAGCACCAAAGTAGTATGGTATCTGGCCTTGTCATGAGCAAGAGAAAAGGATTGTTGGTCCAATCTGTTACTTGATGGAAGGTTTTTTTGCACTATAATTGAGTTAACACATGATAACATCATCTATACCCAAGGTAGATGTATGTAATCAAAAATGAGAACATATCTTATTGCCCTGAAGAGCCCTGTGACACTCAATAATGTAATATACTTCATTTGACATCAATATTTCATCAGATTAAAGTGAATAACTCCATCTATCTCAATTTTCTAGATAGGGCATAACAATTGAACAAAAAACATAAAATCTCATGAGATCAGGTTGGAAAAAGGTTGATTACAACCACATTATGGTGTGAGGAATCACAGTAACACAATTCATTCGAAACACAGAGCATATGCATTTTCCACAAAAAACACCTGCAATATAAGAAGAAGATACATTTCATCCTACTTTATCAGTTCTGGACAGCAATCTGCAGTATTAAAAATACACTCTAGAATGAAGAAGTAAAGTCGAGTTCAGGATTTTCAACTTTTCCCATAAAGAGAGGCACTCCCGACGGCCTATGCAAAACAACCACAACAAAGGGTCGATCAAACGTCAACACGAACGGCGGCGGCTTCATGGCCATGGTCATTGCCCTGATTTTGGTAGCTGTCACCGCGGCAGCGACCGTTCCTTCTTCTGTCACTTCCATCGTCGCACCGTGCATTACATCGCCAATGTAATGCGAGGGATCATTGCTCATTTCGTGGAAAATGTCCGTGGAGGTGGGATTGAATGCCGATCTCATTCCCATGTTGTGCAAAGCGGATTTGATGGACGAAGGTCCGTAGTTCAGCCGAAATCGAGGGAGTTTCAACTTCACTTCCACTTTCCTAGTTTCCTCGAGAAGATTTTCGATGGGACGGGAGCTCAACCCTTGGACTACGCTCTTCATCGAGTCTGAATCCGATGAAGCCGGGAGGATGAACATGGCGCAAAATTCAGGAATTTCCTCATCCGGCCCAAATGGAATGTGTTTTCCATAATCGAGAACTAGAACCGAAGCTCCTCCGAGAGATTCGGATTTAGAAATCACTTCCATATCGCGGGTTGCAGTCATGAATTTTGCAGTTAATGTATGTTTGACTTCTTTGGTATTCGGCTCTGCCTCAGATTCCATTGGTCTCAGATGAAAGTCCCCGCCCACTGTTTCTTTGGATGAAAACTTTTCGGTCCACGATCCTTTGAAGTGCACTGCATTTACCAAGAGGCCCGAAATCGATCTATCCACGGGCTGGGATTCATCAAATATTTTTTTTATCAGTTCTTCCGTTTTCTCGGACACCCATTTATTAATGGAGGAATACGACGTTGGGAGCGGGTAGGCTTCGGCCAAATGAGTAGATTTTGCAAGCTCGACGTATGATGACTTGAAATCGTCCGCCCACAAAGACGTAGCGATTTTCAATTTGACATCATCATTTTTCTCTGCGGATTGGATTCGTAGCTGCCGTTCCTTTTCGAGAAGCGAAGGCGGGCCGAGCAAACGAGAGAGCTCTGCCTCATTGTCACTTTCTAGCGTTGCACCATCTCTGATCAAAGCCAAAGACTGAGTAATCGACAGAGGAGAAAAGAGAATATTATTGTGGCTCGAGGAGTCCGATGCCAATTGAGAGAACAAGTTGGTGCCAAATTCGGAGGAATGCGTTGTCATGCTCATGCAATCAGCAGTCGTGGTGGTGTGAAGACCGTTGTTGGGGCAGGATCCGTCGGTGGTGCTTGAATATCCACAAGAGATCGGTATAACTGTCATCAACAATGAGACCACCAACTGCGTTGAAAGCATGGTTTTCTTGAATTTTTGATGAATGTGACTTGTTGGCATGGTGAAAAGTTGATCATTGTGAACGAGAAACTCCAATAAATACGCTGTGTTTTAGGAAAGGAGATCCTGCCGAATCCGAAGTCGTGGATCGATTATGAGAACAGTGACTTTCAATTACCTTTCAACATGATACTTGTATTAGATAGATCAGTAGGATCTTTTGACAGTAAAAGGTATCTAAATCCCTTTCAGCTGTTCCCTTAACAATGTGTGATCATTGCGTCATTTTTTCCCTATCGTCAACATCAACCGTCATTTTTACCTCCTGTCTTCTCTAGAGAGGAAATTATCCTCGATAGCGAGACGACCTTGCTCTTTCGCTACAAAAGTTGGAAACCATTTCCATATACTTTAGATACGCGAACATGAAATTTCCATGGGGGCAGGGCACCAAGGCCTCTTCCTCCTCTAAAGCGTCGAGCTTGGCTTTAGCCACTTCCCCCACCAATTTATCACCGTCGGCTCCCCAGAAAGCCAATAGAGCAAACGGCAAACCCCTCACAAAATCAAAATCATTCAGCCAACGACAATCATTTTCCTCGTCGATACCATCCCGCAAGCAACGCATGCTTCTCTTAAAATCCCTGATTCATCATGCGGACGCCGTGCAAAATCAATTCATCGTCAAACCCGTTAATTCGTCTGGTACTTCCAGTTCTTCTGAAAATTTTACTAGCATCGTCTATCGCGGAAATTCTATTGCAGCCATGAATGATGTCCGAAAGATACATGACAGATGGCACAAGGTTCTCCAGGAGGGCCTCGTCCCCTCGGCTGTTCGGGCGCTGGGCCTTTTGGAGGGGAGAGGCTCATTTCATGAATTACAGTCCAAAGACTCCAATTTGCCAAGAGATGAAGAGGAAGACTTTTTTGCAACTTTGGAAGGAATGGACGAAGAAATTCAAGTCATGGCCATTTTGGCGAGAGCCGCATCTCTTTCTAACAATGACAGCCCTGATAATGCGAACCAAGAGAACACGTCTTCGGATACAGATGAAATGGAACAAATCAATGCAGTCATGAAATGCACCGCAATGCTTCTCTTCCATACAGTCTTGATGGCGTCGTCTCCGTCCTCTCATCAACATTCTCCGGTAGACGGTCAAGACGCAACGCGCAAACCAGCTACTGCCAAAGGAAGTGACATTCCGGGATATGATGGAAGGGTGCGACATGTGATGAAAATGGCTTGCGTGGATGAATTAGCTCGTGCAATTCTCGAGAGTGTGGAGAAATTTGAAGAGAAAAATGGTGCAAAAGGTGAAAGTATCGATGAGGCGGTTTCATCTCCATCGCTCGAAGAAAAATCAAGTAAACTTCATGATCTGGATGATTATTCGCCATGGGACATTCATCAAATCAAAGAGTTTTTGGAGCAAGATAAGCTAGGGAAGGACGCGGTTTTCGGAACTCCGTGGAACCCCCCGAATGGCCAAGACATTGGGATTGTCGGAGATAAGAAAATGGCTTTGAAAGGGGAAAGTGATGTGACATTAGAAAAGAATTTTATGGGCGTCGATAAGGATGAAAAGAAAATAAAGTCAAATTATGAGAATCATTGTGATCAATCAAATTCAAACGATGGAAAATGTGGGCATCAATCAACTAAAGAAAGAACGAACAAATTGGACGTTTCTGTGTCGCCAATTACGATGGACAATGACGCTGCAGATCCAATCAATTCAACCGCGAAGGAGGAAGATGACAATCGACAGTCATTGAAAAATGATGAACTTGGAGGAAGTATCAATCAATCTTCAAAAAACAGCGTTGAACGCACATCAGAAAAGATTCCAGATGTGACACCTGCTGAAACCGTCGCTGACATGGCGTCATATGATTTGAAACCAACGCAAAATGAATCGATCCCAGATGATGCAATTGCTGATTCAGCAGCTGATAGAGCAAGATTGGAAAAAGATGCTTTGCATTCAGAAAGTCTGCCCCAAGCGCAACATCCTCTTTCCGTCGGCGAACTCGCATGTAAATTTGAGAGTGAAGAATGCCCTGCTCTTGCAAAGCGTCGGTTCAATGCGACGTTTCTGGCTACCCGCAAATTTGAATTGATTGAGCGCCTGATTGCAATCGATATTGTTCGCTTTCTGATGGCACAAGAACGCGAACAAAAGCTTAAGGAGAAGGAGAAGAAGGAACAAAAGGGACCGCTGCAGAAAATCTCATCATTGCTAAGAAAAGACACTGACGAGGCAAACTGTGGAAACGCCGTAGAGAGTGGCGGAAAGGACAGTAATGTAGACAAAGAGCATGGTGAAATTTCCTCCACTACGAGCAACCCTGATTTGCTCAATGCTGACCGCATCAAGCAAATCAAGAGAGGTTTGAAAATTGCTGGAGTGAGCGTGACTCTTGGGACCATTTTTGCAATAACAGGAGGACTCGCGGCGCCTGCTCTAGCCGCTGGTATTGGAGGCCTTGCAGCTCTCACAGGGGCAGGAACTGCATCGTCAGCAGCATTCTTAACTGTGCTTGCCACATTTAAAGCAGGGGCTGCTCTTTTCGGCGTTGGAGGAGCCGGGATTAGTGCGTATAAAATGGTGAGGTTATTTGAACACTGCTACCACTTCAGTAGGTTTTCCTGCTAATCGTTTCGAGTTGCTCTGCTCACATGAATCTAGAAAAAGCGCACAGCCGGTTTGACCGAATTTGAAGTTCGAAGAGAGAACATTGAGCAGTACATGTACCCAGGGGCATCTGAAGAAAAAATGAAGAAAGGAATCGAAGCAATGCTACCGCATCTTCATACAACTTTATGCGTGTCAGGATGGCTCAGAGACAATGATCCAGATGATTTCCAATTAGCATGGGGGATTCAACCGACCTGTCGTGATGAAAAGGACAAAACTGACACCTATCGGTTTTTGCAACTACGACGCTTCTATTCGATTCACAACCCACCATTGGTGCATTTGTGTGAAGAATACTTGAGACAATTGAAGAAGGTGCAAGGAAAAAACTTTTCGTGGGCACGAATATTTAATCAACTCGAAAGGAAGTATGGAACTACTCCTGATCACATGCTTCCAATTGACAGATCGTTTGACCATGAAGTTCTACTATCGCACGAAGAAAAGGAAATGATCGATGGAGTGTTAAATCAAGCAAAATCTGTAATCGGAAAGCAAACTGAGTTCGTGAATGACGAGATGGATTTCAATGAGACTGATGAAATAGCAGAACTGCTATCGAAAGTCTCGCCAGAGAAAAAACGTCGGAGATCACTGCCTGGAGAAGATGTTAACGACATTACAGCTGAGATTGACGTTGACAAGGCCCAAGCTGTGCTGGAAGAGGAATTAAATCAAACAATATCAGCGGAAAACTTATCTGCTTTACAGGAGGAGGAGTCTGATCATGCAACGGCGATGGAAAGCGTAGGATCCAGTAAATCTAAAGCTGACGCGGATACGAAATCGCCGAAGTATTCGGCCGTCATCTCAACCATACCTGAAAGAGGTTCAATTGAAGGGAAAAAAGAGAAAAATCCAATCAGCAATGAGTCTACTGCGGCAAGGAACGATAGCCGATTCTCTTGTAATGAAGACGACGATGTGAATGAAAATCGTGCGTCAGACAATAATAACCACAAACAAGAATCGGGTCTGATATCAGATGATGACGACGAGGACGAGCGACGGCCCGTTGTCTGGGACTGGAAGCGCTTGTATGGAAGCGACATCCACACTGTTACTTGGGAAAGTAAAATGCTTAAAAGCCTCTGCCACATTGTTGAGAACGTCACCATGGAAGTGAGTTCGCAAGCAACGAAATTCGCACTTCAGTATTCAGTTATTGGTGCCATCATCTCTGCAGTAGCTCTACCTTCAGCATTGCTTACTGCAAGTAAACTGATTGACGACCCTTATCAGATTGCTGTTATTCGTGCGGATGAAGCCGGAAAAGAACTCGCCAAGTGTCTTCTTCAGAGTGATGAAAAAAGACCTGTAACTCTAGTTGGTTTCTCTTTTGGTGCGCGTGTGATCTTTTCTTGTCTACGAGAATTGGCTCGGCAGCAAGAAATCTGGGAGAAAGTTCATCAAAAAGTGGCTTCTAATGAAGGACATGACACACAGCAGACGCAGTCAACATACAAGTCGTCATCATCTTCTGAGGAGATTCATTTTGAATACGAGCGCGAGCCAGCAAGCTTAGTTGCGGACGTTATTTTCATCGGTCTTCCGCGAGCAGTAGATAGAGCAGCACTAACAGCCTGTCGTCGGGTTACCGGTGGGAGATTCATCAATTGCTACTTGAGGAATGACTGGCTTTTATCTTTGATGTTTCTCGCCAGAGGTGGAGCACAAGCCTGTGGAACGAAACATATTGACGGAGTCCCTGGTTTAGAGAATTATGATGTTACGTATCTAGTTGAATCACACACAAAGTATGGCGACGCTATCCCCAGAATTTTGCAAATGATTAGGTTTTGTGAGCCTTGATTGTCAGACAGCACAAAGGAGAATAATTTATCCTTCAAACTTTATCAGAGTAGTGTGGTAGTCAAATGCTCGGTAGGTAATCTATTCGGTTAATATCATAGGATGGAGTTTTCTATTCGACACTTCGAAGTTCTCTATTCGTCACTGTTGTATTTTTTAGAGTAAAACCGGATTTTTTCCATCGAAAGGACAAATGAGAGACACTCCAGTTGCAATCACCCTGCTTGCATCGCGAGCATAGATTGAAGTACGCGACAACATGATTGAAAGGGCACAAGATTATCTTACTTGAAAAAACCACGAAAGTAGTCATTGAAGCATTGCATTCGATTTCAGTCCATGCCGTTATTGAATTTTACAACGAGTAGGGTAGTTAGTAACTAACCAAGTATCCATACGTTTTCGCATTCTTGTAGGTTAAGCATAGACTGTCTTGTTGGGCTTGGAGTGATGATATTTTGTCAAACACTTAACAGTATTGCTGATAAGACGTAAGTCTAAAGCTCCAAATCGGGATGGAAGCTCGTGAGTGCATCCAAATAAGAATGAAGTGACATATGAAACAAGTACAGTGCCCTCAATGGTGCAACGGACTTGATGGCGTAATCCATTTTTTGAATGAATTTGAATTTGACTTGTCGTCGTTTTTCGATGGCAAGAATTCAGCTTCCCTTGAGAAGATTATGCATTGGATTTTGGCTTCTCCAATCAGTGATCGGACTCACTGGAAGTTGAGAGAAAGGTCATAAATTTAAATGACGAAGACTTTGAGACCATTTCTCTTGCAACCATGTGCTTTGCCGAGCTCGTCGCATTCAAAGCTTACCGAAACGGATTTTATGCAAAAAAAAATCAATTACGAATGTGACAAATAGTGAAACATTGATGTCCCATTATAAATAGATGTACGCATATGGTCACATAATTAAATATTGTATCATTTTATCCAAAGAATGTTTTCTTGTTTTTCTAAGCTTCATGAGTATTCTTTTAATCTTTGTCACTCATGACAATTAAACCTTATCAGAAGACAAGTTGTCAAATTTAGTATAAAGTTTGTCATAAAAGAATCACACAGGAAAGAACCCATCCGGATTCGACTGGAAGTATTCTCTTGTAATGAGAGAAGGTGGATGATTACATCAGCTCGAAACTCCATTCCAATAGAAAGACTAGTTTTACTTGGCATGCAGCACCTCGCTCAATATCTCAAGAATAACATCGACGAATAGTTATGTTACGTATTTTTTGTGCAACAACAAAAACCTATCCTCCAAACTGTTTCGTCATCGTGCATCTACATTTGCATCCCCCCAGCAATACATCGATTTACAACGCCCAATAAATGCTCGTTCTCCAATGCTGCTCTCACTCTTTCTTTGTCTGATAGCTGTTTGTTAATTGCGTGCTCACTGACATGAGTCCCGGGCTCAATCTTTACCGAAACTTTGAATCGGGGAGGAAGCGACCTCAATAATTTAACGCGGAGAGAAAGTCCGATGAGAGTAGCCATGGAGCAATGCGGAATTGTAGGCCTGATAGTATATTTTCATTGATTTCAGATTGTTGTCAAAGAATAGGAGGCGAAAAATATTTCAACGGACAAAAATGGTGAAAAATAATAACCTCAAGCAGGCAATAATAATGACAAATGAAACCAACATTATCTCACGTGAAGTGTATGTTTACTGTAGAGAACTTCTTATGATACATTTCTCCATTTATGGCACTGCAGCATATTTCCATTTCGTCATCGCCATATTCATATTCCCCACTCAAATCCACGACCTCAATTAATTCCAAACGAACCACATTTAGTTGCTCTAATGTCAAAGGATGCTCTGGATCCTGGATATTGCGTATGATGTCAAAAACTTCTTGCGCAGTAATTTTGTCTCTTTTCCTCTCATCCTTGTTCACGGCGGTCGTTCCCTCAACCGATGATTGCGAAGATAAAGATGGTACAAATGATGTGTAACGAAGAACCTTGCATTGTTGCTGAATGTGTTTAGGGTGAAAAATGACAAATCCAGCCTGTTTCAAAAGATTCAAGTCGCACGAAGATTTTGAATGATCCTTATTTGGTGAAACTTCATTGGGGTGTGCTGCATCAGCGAGTGCCAAAGCGACACTACGTTCTACGGCAGTGGGAGGTGGGGAGAGCTGAGTAACCTTCGCCGCGGAAAATCTAGCGGATTGTTCGTATTGATGAGCTGAAGAGTCAAGATTGAATCGTGCGATAGCGGAGGATCCTATCGATTGCGATGACAATGCACCATAAGAGCGCGTTTGTGCTGTGTGAATGACGGGGTTTGGGTTTTCTTTGATTGAGGACGATGTCATCGTGGTCCCGAAAGGTCATCAAAAGTAACGTTAGGTTTTCTTTTTTTTCGTTGATTTCGTTTATTTTTGTGCGGATGACGATCGATTGGCGAAGGCTGATTGGCGACTTATTTTATTTTTCAAGATACGAATTGAAGACTCCTGGGAGTTAACTGTCGCTATTACTAATGTGATTCAATTCAACGAAATGTTATTGGAGCGATTCTGAATTAAAGTAACATAGATGATATTCACTACTTTCATCCCTGAATTCTGTGCATGTTGCAGGATTCCCTCACAATTGTGCAAATCTAATTAAAAAGCATGGATCCATACAATGCATAACAACTTTTTATAATTCTTAGAAGGCAGTCCATCATCCAAATTCAATTGATTGAATGTTATATGTGATGGATGTTACTGAATAGAGAGTTATAACCCTGTACACTTGCAGTGAATATCCTTGTTCAATGATACAACACTTCCCATTCATAATAAACAATGTAATCTTGAATTCTTCAGGTAAATCATTGGTTGTATGCTTTGGTCAAAAATTCAAAAATGAAACAAGCAACCATAAATTGACTCAATTACAGAGCAAAGAATGATTTAAAATTTCTTAATAAAGAACTTTTGGAGAGAGAAAGGTTCAAAAAAATTGGCTTCAACTTTGATTCATCAATCAATTGTAACATTTATTGTAACAAATAATGGGTGTCTTGGCACCTGGTACAGATAATATGTTTGTTGGGATTTCTTGAATGGTCTTGAATGTTCTGACATGTTTGAGACCATGATCCAAATGCAGCAGAGAGACAAAAGCCAGAATATAGCCTATTTCACATCTTAGACTAACCATACATCTAAATAAACCTAAAATCATAGTATTTTTCATCAGTTGTAAATAGGTATTTTTACAAGTAGAGTGGTACCAATTTGGAGTGTGGGAAAAGTTTAACATTGCATATTTTTAAAACTTTCAAATTTGTTCAAGGACCAAATCCCAAATCCATTATCATTTTTATCCCAAATCCACTAAAAATCACACTCCAGTTTGAAGTAACTCTAGTCTTAAACAAAAAATAGGCTCAACTAGGGTTGAGGATTTTACCAAAAAGTCATTTTCAATTTTTAGGTAGATGAATTAGATATTTATAACAAATTTTATTTTCCAAATCCAATCAAAATATGATGTTGTTGATCATCTTGAGAAGGATAGTTCTGTCTTGTTGGAGTCTGATAGTTAGAATCTATGTGGTTGGCAAAATATTCTCTTCCTTAATCAAAGAAATAAAACACAAATTCATAATATTTTGATTCTAGAATTTTTGACATGTAAAAAATAAAAAATCACAAAGCTTAATTTAAAAGTATGATTTCTACTTTAATTCTTTGTTTTCATCTATTGTTTTGTTCATGCATAATGGGTAAGGCAAAATTCAACCTTTTTTCATAGAATTATTTATATTCAAATACCTTGATGCTTTGGACAAATGCATGGCATTGAAAAGAATCGTGATACTTATTTTAATAGCCTTGTTTCATTGTGTAACCAAGCAGCATAAAAATTTTATGGGATTTGACTTGAAAGAGGGCTTAATATATTTTTACTTCTACATTGTTACACTATTTTTTAGTGAAGTTGTATGTTTAAATGGTGAAGCTTCTTACTAAATTAACTGTTATTATGTAGAATCACCACTGAAAAATCTTGACAATTGATGCCTTTGATTGTCAATATATGATATCACTCAAATGTTTTTATATTCTATTTATGATGCAAACATTATTCAATCACTATATCTGATGTGTTGCCACTTTTGTACTTCAAATGATGAAAATTTTTTCATGAGAATAAACCCAATATAGTATGGTGCTATGAGTTTATTGACTACCATAACAGTCTAATTTATGATTAATTAAGTAACAATCAATCATGTTTCTAACAAAATTTTCCTAATCCAACACACATCAAATCAAGATTTTGTGTAATGTTGTGTATATAAACAGCTACATCATCATGTTGTTAAGCAATGGTCAAGAAATTTCTGTGTCAACAAGTGAAATAATACCTTCTAATATTGGAAGGGTTGTGAAATACCATCATTTGGTGCATTGTTGCTTTCACCCAACTGGTTTATGATTGTTATACTGTATTTGAGGAAAAAATCGAATAAAACATTTGATGATGATCATTAAAGTATATGATACTTTTCATCACAATAGGATGTAATCCACAAACATTCTTTCATATAAATGATGAGATC